>JZKD02S1950821.1:391402-415979 GCA_000966675.3 Picea glauca
AGTGAAACAAATGGAATTATGACTCAGACCCAAAGAATGCATCGAACATGATAAGCAGTCATTTCCTTTCGATGAACATCTAGTTAAGGGAGAGAGAGAGTTCTTTCACTAACAATCACAACTACGGAATGCCCTCAAACAATTCTTTTCTCAATCAAATCCTGATGTAATGCAAAACTTTTAAATGCCTTCTAATATGCTCAATCAATCATAAAGATATCTTTTATTGTTTGCGTATGGATGATGATCAATACAACACAATGCTTATCTTTGCTAATTATCTTCTTGGTATGAATGAAAACCAAACTAGCATAAGCAAAATTCACACAAACAATACACCCTTCATAGCAATCAAAACGAAAAGTGAAAGAAAAGAAACAATCAAAGAAAGAAGCAAACTTCACACCCAAAAGAAAGAGTTGAAGAACAATGACCTCGACTGAAATCAAGATAAAGAGGTCTGTAGGTCTTTGATGACCTTCACCAAGGTTTTACTCAGCTGATGAGAAGAGAAAGACAATGCATGGGTTTCGAATTTCACTCAACAGGGAAAAACTCAATGAGAATGGAGAATAAGGCTACAAGATCCAATCAACAAGGTATTTATCCTTCAAAAAGACAGACGTCAAGGCTGAAAAGGAAGAAAAATTGACTCACAAGATCACTCAGCAAAAGAGACACACAGGCAAACCCTAAAAAAGGCAGTTCTGGAGGGTTTTTGGGCCAAAAAGAGGCCGACGCTCTATTTCCAAGGGAAAGGAGCGTTATAGCACTCTGTGCAAATCCTTCAGGAGTGTTGGTGCTCTATTAACACTAGGACAGGGGTGCCAGGGTCTAAAATCCCCAGGAATGTCAAAAAATTTCAAAAATTGAGATTCAAGCTTGACAAGTATGCTGAGTGTGATAAGGTAAGGAGCCAATCAGCTCATGAAACTAATCAAAGAGGGGTGAACCAGGTCTGAAATAATCAAGGGACAGAACAAGGTCAATTAGGAGAAAAATCCAAACAAGAGGTTTCGATTTGAGGCTATCTCCCCAGCGGAGTCGCCAGTTTCTGTTGTTGGAAAATCTCCCTGTGGACAGGTAGATCGCCTCTAAGGCTTGACCTTAACCCTAGACAAAAAAATGCTTAACGTGGACACTGATTCCCTTTCAAATATATCTAAACTAATACATGAGAAGGAAGGATAACAAACGTACCTCTTAATCGACGTTTTTCCCTGCACGCTCCGAGTTGCACTCCAATCCTTTTCTCCTCGCTGAGCTCTGTGGACAAAACAAGATACGACCACTTCCTACTCTATTGACATTAGCTTGAAAACAGATTTATCAATAAATGACAAGTTCATGTAACATCAGACACAAACTATAAAGAAACAGGCCAAGTGTGTCATATTAATGAGAATAATGACAACAGTTCTTACAATCGTAGATGCGAATGCGACAGCTTCATCAAGTCCCCTTCGTCTAACCCTTGCCTAAAAGATCCACAACCTGGATAACAACAGCTTCACTGATCACTCTCCTTTGGCTGATTGTAATTTTCCTCCAAGATCATAAGTTTCATATGTTCAATTCTTCCCCCCTTTCCACCATCATAGAGCCTGTTTATATAGGTTAAGAGGGGCTTAACCTCTTGAGTTATCTTTAGAACAAGTTGGGAACCTTCCCCTTAGGTCAAGGATCTCTTGATGAAACCAATAATTTGAGCACAACTGCCTTCTAATATTGAAATATCCATTCCTCATTCTCCTCAACGGGCTAACAACTGACCCAGAATAGGGAGCACTCCCTCAGAAGGGGCATCAGAGCATTGTAGCGCTCCTTGGTAAGCCTTGGGGAAGCGCCAATGCTCTCAATATGAGCAGCGCTCCTCCAAAAGGGGCTGGGGAGTGTTATAACACTCCCTGAAGCATTATAGGGGAGCGCCAGTGCTTCTAGAGCTGAAGTAGGGGAGCGTTCCCCCTCCAAACCTTTGTTTTAGGGTTCCTTTCAGGTGTGAAGAGTTATTTTACTCCAGTAAACCAGTTCTCCTCCTTCAAATCAGTCATGTGAGATGTTATAAGTGCTTCCTTAGTGTTGTTATCATGGCATTATGTCTAAACATCATTTGCGACACTAGTGACCAACTTGCGACACTTGCGAAAGTTGTAGGGAAGATGCGACACTTACGACAATTGATAGGGACAATGCGACACTTATCTAGTTGAGCAATTTTGACGAGTAACAATAGGATCGAGGTAATCCACTAATAAATCATTGCATCTTTACATTTTCATCCTTTATGTAGGGCACATACCTCGTCAACTCGAGCAATTTTTTAATATACTCATCTATGTTGAGTTGCCCCAGTTTGAGTTCATAGAACTCCTTGGTATTCCCATCAAAGTAATTTTCTGATAGATACTTCTTCTTGAATTATTTCTCAAATTGTTTCCATGAAAATTCCTTCTCATGTATTCCTTTCACATTCCTAAGGTCCTCCCACCAAATGGAAGCTTTCCCATTCAAGTTGAAAATAACTATCTGAGCCTTTAAGTTTTCATATTAGTAATGGACTCTAAAGTACTTCTTCAAGCAGAGTATCCAAACTTATGCTTCTTCCCCCTTCTTAATATCTCCATCAAAGGTGGGTGGTTTGGATTTCTTGAATTCTTCATGGTTGTGACTCTTGGAATGTTTCCTCTTCTTTCCTTTCATCTGAGAATGAGAACTAGTTTTACCACTAGAATAATCCTTGGAGTTGTCAATGTCCTTAGAGGAATATTCTAATGAGTCTCTTGGTTCCACGTTGAACCTTCCTTGAGGTTCTCCTCCTAGTGTGGCCACTTTTTGGACCATGCTTTTGTATCTCAAGTGGAATTTTAGTTTTCTTAGCATGATGCATGTCCAGATGACTGGAACTTGGACCATGTTACAATTTCCTTTGTATATATGTTAGACTTTGTAGTTGGACCACATTAATTTCAGTCTTCTTTTCTTGTTCCTTTATTAGCCTTTCGTTGTGAGCCTTACAACTCTGTAATTTTTCCATGAGGCTTATTACAGTTTCAAAAAAATATGGAGGGGTTTCCACCGCCCTCTTTTCATCAGATTCTTCCTCTTTATTGTGGGAGATTTCCCCCAACTCATGGTGTGTCACCATCCCTTAAGTTGTAGTTTTCCTACTGTTCACTAACTGCTTGAGTGTTGATAAAACATTTTCTGTTAGTTACTAATCTACCAATTCATGAACAACATATATCATTGCAAAGTGAAGTTAGTTTCTTTATTTTGAAACATTAGCAACATACAGTGCATACTTCCAAAACATCTATCAACAATAGAATATTTTTTTCCTCTCTTCAGTAGAGGTTCATACAACTTTTTTATATAAGAGGGGAAAGGTAGGGCGTTACCCCATAAGTCTCTCTAATAATATTTTTATGTGACTCATGCATGAGCCCAAGTAGGCCAAGTGATATTTCCATGCTATGATACCAATTTGTAACACACCCAACCCATAAATACCCTTTCTAGGGATGGGGCATCAAAATTTTTGTTCCTCCTAACTCTCTCAAATCCTTATTCTGGGATTTCCATTAGCTGTTTCTTTCCATGAGATTTCTAATGGTATCCAATTCACTAAAATCTAATCTTTGGTCTGCAATTTATTGCCTCACGAAGTTACCTAGGCATTATTAGTTGGGATCTTTGGTGTTTGACATTGAACGCCCCTTTTTCTAGCTCCTCGAAGTCCCAAAATATTGACACGTGGCCTTGGCCCTTCGAAAATCGACATTCAGTGTTTTGCGTTCAATGTCCCTTTTTCGATGTTCGACATTCGACAATCGAAAACCAACATCCTATGGTTTCGGTGTTTTGGCAATCGATGATCATTGTTGAATGTTTGTCGTTTGACGACCGATGATCGGCATTGAACATTTTGATGTTCAATAATCAGTGATTGTTGTTGAAAATTCAGCGTTCGACGATTGACGATTGACGTTGAACATCCCTTTTCTATGCTATGCCCCAACCTTCTGATTTCCCAAAGTTATCCAGACTACTAGAGTCTCAAACACATCAACAACCATGCTGGTCAGGCGGGCACAAACCAGAGGCTGATACATAGCTAGGGCTAGGGGTGACATGTGTCATGTTCTAATAGGCATAAGGGGTCTATGAATTATCCATATCTGGGTGACACATGGAAACTTAGTTGTGAGTCCATTTCACCCTAGATGACGTCAGCGAGCCATGTCATCCCCCGACATATAGTCTTTTCCTTCTGTCAAATCTCACGGTCGAGGTCTATCCATGTAGATCCATAGATCCATTGTCCCCGTTACTTCACGGATTGAGGATTTGGAGCTTACCAAGTCCTCATATCATGAATTCCCCAAAGATCCAAGTCTCCAGACTCTTAGATATGGTGCCACATGTTCTCTCCTTACTAATATTCAAGATTTACTTCGTTGTTCACAACTTTGGGAGTTTTCACACCTTGAAAACTCTTGGCCAAGTTCCTGGAGAGTAAAAAGTCTTTGGACTATAGGATCTCCCACCACACAACCTCTCATCCAACGGTTCTAGTCCAATGGATGACTTTTGACAGGGAACAAGTGGGGGCCATGTGTCACTCCATGACACATTCCCAATTGTTGGGAAGATAATAGGGGTTCTCAATGGGTTCTTAGATCAACATTTGAGAGGGATCCTGAAGGATCCAAGGATTGACAGTCTATGTCACTTCGGGATTTCAGAATTCGAGAGTCCGATGTGTATATTCTAGATTCCTCTCCAGAGTGTCGAATACCCAAACTTCTAGATATTCATTGATCTTTGGACATGAATCCCTCTATTCTCAGTGGTCCATATTAACTATGTGACTTTATCATTCAGGATTTTTGACTCTCGACCACTCCTATCCTCTTGAAGTGGAACTTCATTGAAGCACTTAACAATACCCTTCCTAAGTCTAATCTAATGACTGAGAGAGATATCCACTTGATCCCCAGATCTACGAACCTCATCAATTCATGACTCCAGCCTTAGGCTATTTTTTAGGGTTGTGGAGTCACAAGTCCTGAATTCCCAAAGCCAAAGTAGCTTCGCTCCTTTCGGTTTTAGTGAGGGGTTCCCAACCCTAGGTCATATGGGATCATATTGAAGTTCTGGGCTACACTAAACTCTTAGTTGAGACTTGATTAAGGCCATGGATATGAGCCCTTAGTCACATGGGTGGATAGTCTATAGGAAACGCCTCCCACAGAGTTGAACTTGATATTTCTTCTAAGTAAACTCAAAGGATTGGAAGGACTTAGATGTTTCATTTTATCCTACCCTGACCCCCTTGTGGATTCACATCCCATAACTCTCCAGTAACTGACTGAGGTAAGTCAAAAGTCATATAAATATAGCAGTTTACAGAAGCAAATGATCATTTTCTAATATTGTTCAAACACTGCAAGAATTAACCATAAACACAAACATTCAATCATTTCATCCAATATATTACACATATTACGAAAATACTTATCAGAGATGGAAAATGTTAAGCGATTGTTGAAATGGGTACATGTTTCCTCCCAACCATAGGCACATCCAATCCTAATGGATTTACCACTGGCCACCCTCAAGATAGACCCTGATTCCATGAGAGATATTCTTTATCCTTGATCCATGACAGTCAGGGATAGAGGTTACTCTCTTCCTCCCATGGGAAATTGGAAACCAGTTTTCTCTACTCCAAGCAAAGAGGCCTACACGAGTACTTCCTCAGTCACTCATCAGCCTCATTTATCATCTTGTAGCAAAACCTTGACCATGGCTTACTTACAACCAAAATAATCTTTCTTCTCATCTTTTCTCTCAACTCCAGAGTTGAATTATGCTCACTTCTCTTCTTGGAGATTGTTCTCTCTACTCTTCTTCCTTACAGATATGTCTCTGTTTCCCCCAAATTACCTCCTTTCTTTCCTTCCTCACTAAGGTTGCATGGGTCCAAATCCCAATTCGTGGTCAGGACTGGAAGACTTACATATGGGTACACTACCCCATATCCTCATTAACTCTTGAGGATGATCTTCTAACTACAAGCCTGACTAGTAATTCATTTATGCGTTAGAGGATTGTTGAGAAATTACACCCAGTAGGTAATGGTCTGGTGAGGGTCATCTAAACCATTCTTGGTTTCCCCTCACCATATCTCTCATAGAATCCATGGTCTATCTTGGAAAATTCTCCCCTTTTAGCAGTTGTGCAACACAACCATTTTCTATTAATAACAAAAAAATTATACATTGACCCTTTTATACAAAGGTTCATTCAAAACAAAGATTCACACATATTTAGTCCGCCATAGTCTCTTGGACAGTTATAGTTATATTTACAAGCTGGGGGAAACAGGGGTATTACATAGCTTGATACCCAACTCTCTATACCCTGACCTCATTGGGGACCTATTACAAGAAACGACAAGGTGCAGTCTACTCTGATACCACTAATCTGGATTATTTTGAGGACGAAATGAAGAAAAAAATATAACTGATATATAAGAAGAAAATACAAAGAGATAATGTGGAGAACACTGAAATATAGTTAAACCAAACTTCTATTAATGAACAAGAGAGAGAAAAACATTATAGAACAAAAACTAGAAGAATCGGGTAGCTTATCTATGAAAAGAAAGAGATGTTGGCTACGCTTCATTCACAACAATCTTTACATCACACTCCATTTCATGCTTAAATGGACTCCTTCACATGAATTATATATGAGAGAGTGAGAGGATAAAAAATCTCATGATGCATGTGGGATGAATTTGACTAAGTTTATAATATGACATAGGCATGTAAAACACTAGAAATTCATGGGCGGTCACCTATCCCAATACTACTCTAGCCTGAGCATACTTAATTGTAGAGTTCTAATGGGATCTGATGCATTAATGCTATGCTATAGGCATGTACATAATACCACTAGGAAATCATTACACGATGTCTATATTTAACAAATGAAGATGACATGACATTACATTCCATTCCCCATCAAAATGGTGAATATCATGGTTTATCAAAACCACAGGCTCAAAATGGTGATTCAATGATAAAGGTGGATGGCCATCGAGATTCATCTGGATCAATGGCATGTTATGCATCTCCTTCATAATTTCATTTTTCATCTCACTGGAATTGGGACCATATACGTTTCCTTTGTATATGAAAATTCCATCCTCTTTTAGCTCATAATAATCAAATTTCTGCTAAAAATTACCTTGTTGTAATTCTTCTTTTATTTTTAAATAATTCTGATCTGAATTTGTTGTTGAAACAATTTTTTCTTTTAGATCTATCTTGTACATGCTAATGTATGCAATATGTATTTCATGAACTCTCATGTTGAGTGCATCAACCACTTGGTTTTCCTTGCCCTTTATATGCTGAATTTTGAAGTCATATTCACTCAGAAATTCCAGCCATCTAGTTTTCCTAGCATTTAGTGTTGGTTGTCCAAACAAATGCTTTAGACCATAGTGGTTTGTTCTTAGCTCAAATGTATTACCCATAAGGTAATGCCTCCACATTTTTTATGCATGTACAATCGCTTCTAGCTCCAAGTCATGTGTAGAATAATTTCTCTCATGCTCTTTTAATTTTCTGGACTCATAGCATACCACATGTTCCTTTTGAATAAGAAACACACTGAGTCCTTCCTTGCATGCATCGATGCACACACAAAAAAAATCATTTGGATCTACAATCTTCAATATTGGTGCACTTGTCAATATTCCTTTCAACTGTTGAAAAATCTCTTCACAGTTAGAAGTCCATTCAAATTCCACTCCCTTCTTTTGAAAAGAAGTGATTGGAGTTGCAATGTTTGAAAATCCCTTTATGAATATTCAGTAATAACTGAAAAGATCCATGAATCATATAACATCTATCACATTCTTTGGCACTAGCCATCCTCTAATAGTATATATTTCCTTAAGATCAACTTCTATCCATGTTGCTGATATTGTATGACCCAAGTAGTGAATCTTCTTTTGGTAAAAGATGAACTTACTTAGGTTAGCATACACTATATGTTCTCTTAAAACATGCAACAACATTCTTAAATGTTTATCATGTTCCTCTTATAATTTAGAGTAGACAAAGATATCATCTAGGAACACAATTACAAACTTGTCTAGGTACTCGCCGAACACTCCATTCATCATACACATAAAAATAGATGGGGCATTTGATAGTCCAAATGGAACTACTATGAATTCATAATGCCCATATATTGTTTTGAATTATGTATTGCTGATGTCTTCTTCCTATGATAACCTAATATGAAGTCAATCTTGGAAAATATTCTTTCACCTTTTAGTTGATCAAACAAATCATCAATACTGGGAAAAGGATACTTATTCTTTATGGTAGCCTTATTAAGCTCCCTGAAATCAATACACAACCTTAAGGTTCCATCCTTTTTCTTTAAAAAATGAATCAAGGCTCCCCAAGGTGACACACTTGGGTGTATATATCCCTTCTTCCAAAGTTATACAAGATGCATATGTAACTCTTTTAATTCTAGTGTACCCATTTTGTATGGTGTCTTAGACACAAGGGAAATTCCTGGCACTAAATCAATAGAGAAATCAATGTCTCTCTTTGGTGGAAATCCTAGAATTTCTCTAAAAACATCTTCAAAATCCCCCAAGATGGGGTGGTATTCAATTCTTTCCACTTTGTATTTGGTTGCCTCCTCCATATGGGATGTAAACATTTGGCATCCCTTCTTGAAGCTCTTCTTCAACTGCATATATGAAATATCTCTAACAACTATAACTCAAGGAATTCCTCGAATCTTGCCTTGATTCCCTTCCTCATCAAGACATGTGATTGTCTTGTTGTAACAGTCTAGGACATCATGATGTTTTTCCAACCAATCCATGTCAATTAGACAGTCATATGAACCTAATGGTACAATTTTTACATCTACCTTTGTGCTAAGTCCATTCATGTCTATTGGGTAATCTTTAACCAACTCATTGATTTTCCTCTTAGCCCCTGTGGCTAACTAAACTAACCAAGATTTTTTATTCTTACTTATTTGAAAGTGAAATATTTCAACAATGTTAGCATTTATGTAACTATGGCTAGCTTCAGAGTCAATTAAAATTGATATGGATTGGTTATCAATCTTACCTTCCACTTCGATCATGGGGGATTGATATTCTTCCTTCTTGTCGTCCAAGGCCGCATAAATCCTTGGCATGCTTCCTCCTATGTCTTCCATTGTTTCAGCCCCATGAATGTTGTGTAAAATCCTCATTCTTTCTCCTTTGTGAGGTTAGTCCCTATACAAGTGATTTCCCTCACACCTCCAACATTGAACATGTTATTTCCTTGGCCTTTTCTCAAATGAATCTACATTATTTTGATCATTTTGGGTTGTCTAGCCTCGTTGATTTTCTTGGGATTTATTTCTGAAAAAGGGTGGCATAAAACCTATTTTGCTTTGATCCTTTTTCCCTTTCATCTTGTCATTCCAAGCCTTTCAGAACATCAACCTTCCTTTTCCTTTCTCATAAAACTGCCTTGCTCTCCTTATGGTTTCTTCCAAGGTCATGGGGTTATGATATTGAATATTGTCACTATAGAAGGAGGATAACCCACTGAGAAACATTTGGATTTTAACCTTCTCATCCTCGATGAAGTCAACATACTTCAACAATTCAAAGAATTTCTTCTCATATTCCTCCATTGTCATGGTTCCCAAATTGAGTTCAAATAACTCTTTCATATTTCTCCAATAGTAATGCTCCAAAAAATATTTCTCTTGGAAATATCATTTGAATTGCCTCCATGATATCTTATTCTCATCAAGGTTCTTGGCTTGCTTAAGATGATCCCACCACATGGCTGTCTTCCCCTACAAGTGGTAGGTGTAAATTCTAGCTTCTACCTGGGATGGGTAATCATGCATCTTGAAATATTTCTTCATTTCCAACAACCAAGCCTTTTCCTCATCTCCTTTCCTATGCTCGCCGTTGAAAGTAGGTGGCTTGATTTTCCTAAGTTAACCTTGCAATATATCTGCCTCGGGCTTTCTTCTTTGCCTCTAAATAGGAGACACACTTGGGATACTCCTTGGCCTTGAGATTTCATGAGTTATTCTTATGCACTACCTTGGATAATGATGGCACATGCTCATGCTTCTTGGATGTCTATCATTTCCATGATCATCCTTTTTTCTATGGGATCTGGATGTTAATACTTGTCTAGCACTAGCTTCTTGCTTGGCACTAGAATCCTTGTTGACTTGATTATACAACATATTTAATCTCTGAAGTATCTCTTCTTGATTCTTCATAATCCTTTCATTATCATCCTTGTAGATTTGCGCTTCCCTATGCATATTTCTCATAGTGAAAGCCTCTTGCCTATCTCATCTTCAATTTTATTATGTCTCAACATTCCCCATACTGACATGCCGACCTCTGATCTCTTCCTCATGACTATAAGATCCTTTATCATCTTCCATGACTCTAGTCCTCATATAATATCTAAATTTTATTTATGTACTTATAATTCTATAAGAAATGTGCATATAATAACTTATGTTATAAATATGATTAGCATAAAACATTTCATCATCTAGAATACAAGTTATTTCTTCATCAATTTATGAAGGACACCTTTCACTAATTCAATTTTTTATTTTCTTGATGCATTCCTCCCCTAAACAACTTCCCAATGATTGTACTCATGCCTCAATATGAATTCTGAGTGAAAAGTTACAACTACATGCTACATTTCCACTCTTTTTATTGCTACAAAAATCTATTTATTAATTTCTAAGAAATTTAATTGCCCAAATCAAAATTCTAGGTTGAAAAATGTCTTATACTCCTCAAGAAATTTCCAATGACTATTTTTTTGCTCAAATCTGAGCTCCGACATGAAAGTTATGGTTTGGATAAGTTTAGACTATTTTACTCAATTTACTCATGTATGCTACATGTGCCTTCTTTTTCCCTTCCTGCACATTTTTAGATGCCCATAACCAAAATATGACTCCACCGCTAGATTTTATGGGTCGTAATATTTTCATCGACTGGTCCTGCACTCCAAATGGACTTTTGAGCATACAATTATGACCTATGGAAGTAATACTGGTGCCAAAATTTTTCCCTCATTGTTTTGGTTGTAACTCTCATACAAGCTCCATTTTACGAACCATTTAGCTTGTTGGATAGCTCTCTTCGAGTTATTTTATTTGATCTACAAAGACATAGTGTACCTTGATACACTCATTTCTTGTGGGTTTTGACTTGCTAAAAATGTCGTTTAGGGCCTAAAAACATGCCCCACAAGTTAATGACCTTCAAAAACCATAAAATTTCATAGAAATTTGACTATTTTACTATGTTAACATCCCTTTAAATATTACCCATTGATCTAAAATCATTATGTACATCAACTGTTGATCTGACTTTGTCATCCACCGGTGATTGGTATCATCTTTTGGATGCACAAAACATTTTTTCAAAGCTACCAATCCGACCGTCGATCGTCAGTCCATTTCTTGACACTCGATTTTCAAACAACTCTTAAATAGGTCGTCGACGATATTTGTGGGTGAATGAAAAACTCTCTGTTGAATCTGTCGATGCCCGACCACTGACCCATCAATGATCGGTGATCCCTAATGACTATCGAATTCTTTCCCAATTCGATCAATTTGACCATCGGCCATCGATCCATTTTTTTTGCTGACATGGAAAATGCTAACATGGCATGACATGTGGATGTTGATGTGGCATGACATGTCATCCTGAGGTGTCAAATTGGGTCACATGGCATTAAACATGGATGTTGATGTGGCATGATACATGGATGATGATGTCAACATCCTCTTCCACCCCATCAACCATCGACCAATTCTCTTGAACAACCCGAACACCTCATCAACTTCAGCCGACATCGAATTATCGACGCATCGACCATCGAAAACTTTTGTTGATTGTTTGGGATGATTCACGAAATCATTCCACACCGGACCACTGACACATCATCCATCGACGATTTCTCTTATAAAATTTTCAATACTTTTCCAAACTCTCTGATTTGACCATTGGTCATCGGTGGATTCTATTGTCAAACCTCACACTTAGAAAAAATTCAACTTTTCTCTGATTGATCTGGACCGTCAATTTGATCCTTATAAAAATTTGGATTTAATCTCGGCCATTGATCCCATCAACCTTTCAAATAGTCAGATCCTTATGAATTTTTAAATTTACCATGATGAATCCCAACCGTCGATCTCGAGGACAAAAGAGATCTTGACTGTCGATCCACCCAACTACCTGTAACTCTATAGGAGACCATTAAAACTCGAATTTCGACCATTCCAAGTTTAATTTCAATCTGAAACTTCACCACTCTATTCCATTAATCATCTCAATCTGTCTGAAGTCATTAAAACTCGTATTTCACTCATGGAATTGGAGATTTCTCTCTAAAATCTATGTTTTCCCCCAAATCGGTCACAAACAAAATATGCAACAAGGAATTTCACCAATTCACTCTGGTTAGAGCCCATACAAGCCTTGTTTTAACCAAATATCTGATACCATAATGTAACATCCCCCAACCCAACCGAGGGACACTACGGTGCAGAATATACATAAAAACAAAAATTTTGCTAACTAAATTAACTATTTTACTATTAGTCAATTTCTTGTAGCTTACAACTATGAACTAAAATGTATTTAGCTATTGTCTACAACCATAAAATAGATGCATCTACCACATGCTAATAATAAACATGAAATGAAACTAAACAAATCATTACAACAACATATAAACAACTTCCAAATACACAGAGTTCATGCACAAAACTTAAACACATAATTTATCATAACAACAAGATAAAACGCTTATTGTTTCACAACAGTTGTGAAACTAGCTTCTTGGCATGGATGTTCCACCCAACCATAGACTAGATGTTCTAAATATCAACAACCAGTTACCCCCAAGCTGAGGCTAGCAATCCACAAAAGAGGGTGGTCTCTCATAGTCCACTCACAACTCTTAAAACTCTCAACCCAACTGATATTCTCCTACAACTATCTCGATTTTCCACCATCTCTCTTCCTCTTGACTTGTCCAACCCAAATAATATACCCTTCATTTATTAGGGATAACCCAATGGATGTACCATGTATTTATCTGTATTAACCCAATGAGTGTACCATTCTTTTATCAAGGTTTCTTTGGCATAGTTATCTAGGAATCTCTCAACTGGTAACTCAAGGGAAACTGCTGCTAGGAAAATTATAAGAAAACCAACAACAAACACTTGTTGTTTTAGTGAAACTCACACAAGAGTTCACTCTTCACGCCAGAAAATGTGGCTGTTCAGTTTTTGAGCTCCAATTCACTCCAATTACACTTCGACATGCTCTAGAATTCACCCTCCGTGGTTGCATTAGTTTCTTTCGGCTCTATTTATTGCTCTCTACTTTCTCTCATGCACCAAAACCCCATATGTAAAATCTCCTCTCCCAACCCATACGAATTTCCTCTCTTTGTATTGCCTTTCTTAACTCACACTCTTCCCCAATATGATTGTACTCAACCCCCATGTCCCCAATAAAATTGGGATGTGACCACTCACACCCACCCTCTTATATGTATTCAATGATTGGCTTTGGGAACACTCAATCATAAATGGGAAGGTTCATACACAAATAACAATTTTAGGAAAATGGGTTAAATTAATATACATGGGTATGTCCCCCTTGGAAACCTCTTGGCCATTATCCTAGACACTCCCCTCTCTTATGGATCAATTCTTCCCCCATCTCTTTTTCATTTCCCCTTAGTATCTGGCATCACATTTATTATTAAAACATAGAAATACAATTCACATATTACATCGCTTGGTCCTAGCCACATATTATATCTACATAAGCATTAATTAAACTAGGGATTATACATGTGATGTTACATTCCCCCTCCCCTACAATTGTGTGTTGTCCTCGGTGCACTCTATGCCAATATACATATATGAAAATTTACATCAAAATACTTAGATATTAAATTATTCAATTTAACAACCCCAACAACAGCTCCGACCATAATCTCATGTTCCTCTTAACTCGCTGACCCATGGAATGCACCATTCCTTTATCAAGGATAACCCAAGGGATGTACCATATGTTTATCAAGGTTAACCTAAGGAATGAGCCATTTTTTTATCAATGTCCCTAGCACAGTGGTCTAAGACTCTGAGATGTGGTTTCATAATTTTAGTTGCTCAAAATGGAGTCTTGCATTATGTTTACTTCAAAACTGTCAAAAGATTGCGGGTATTCTACCTGAATGTTTTCTTCATGTTCCCATGTAGAATTTTTAGGACCGTAATAGGTCCATTGAACCTTTACAAACCCTATGGATTTGTTCCTGAGCACCTTAAATTTTTGGTCCAGGATGTGTACTAGTTCCACCCGAAAATCCCTTTCGTGCTCCACTTGGATCACAGTCCAATCGATTATGTGGTTAGGATCAGGCACATATTTCTTTAACAATGACAAATGAAATACATTATGCACTCTCATGGATGCAGGCAATGCTAACATGTATGCAACTGGCCTTATCTTTTTTAATATTTCAAAATTTCCACAATATCTTGCGGCCAACTTCGGGAAACTTTCTAATCTTAGTGAACTTCTCTTTTCCTTTACTTTTAAGAGCACATGTTCTCCCACTTTAAAATATATGAAAACTCTATTCCTATCTGCATAACTTTTGTACCTATACTGAGAAGCATTTAAATTATGTTTTATTTTATCCATCTACTCTTCCATTTCCTTTAACAGTTATGGCCCAACAACTGCTTTGTTTGCTGGATTATCCCAACTCACTAGTGTGTTACATTTTCTACCATACAATGCCTCAAATGGACTCATTTTCACTGAGGCCCAATACCCATTGTTGTAAGAAAATTCAACTAAATGAATATAATCTTCCCACTTTGATGGTTGATCCATCAGATGCATTCAAAGCATGTCCTCAATTATTATGTTATTCCTTTATGTTTTCCCATTTGACTCTAGATGATATGTTGTACTAAGATTTAAATTTGTCCCAAATACCTTGAACAAAACCTTTCAAAAATTGGAAGTAAACTTTGTGTTAGCATTAGAAGTCACTCATGTATTGCGACAGGAGCAGAGCCCAACGCCCATTAGTTTATGTCACGAATAAAATTAATGGGTGATCAAATGGGTAGAGACTCGGGAAGTTATCATTCTAACTCAGGGACCAGGCCTAGTATGTAAAGAAAAAAGAGGTCTTGATCTAACTTCCGTCAGTGAGTTGATTGTAAAATGAGCAGGTGGAAGACTTGGTGAGATGAGTGAGAAAGACTGCTTCGGGCATTAGGCCTTTCAACAACTTGAGGAAGAAAAGCTCAGAATGAAATATCCTCTTGGTTCTGAGCTTCAGGCAACTGAAGGGTGACTTGACTGGATCCTCCAATTCCAAATCATTCAGCGTTGAGAAAATACAAGAACTGATTAGAGACAATGCGACTATTACAGTGATCCAACCTACATCATCCTATAACAATGCAACTCGACTGGATCCTCAAATTCTGAGTTGTTCTAACACAGTGTAAACAAAGAGATGGAAAGAAGATGACATTCATAAGGCAAGAAGTCTCAAGTGCCAATACATAACCAGAGCAACCAGTGCTTCATTAAAACTTTTACAATCGGGAACCCAGCTCAACCACTGATTATTTACAAAATGGAGAAAATGCCTACATATACTCAAAACAAAAAAACCACAGCGAAAACAAGACACTGCATTAAAAGCATTGCATTTGCATGTCTTTTGGCAGTCTGCGCATGCAGACTCTAGACAATCGTGCACTTATGACAGATGCAATCAGACTCCTGACTGTCCTGCAGATGAATCGACATGCTTTTAATCATTTTCCAGACTTTTCGTTTATGGTGGAGACGATGTTTAACCACCTCCAACAACTTCAATAACTGCTTTATTGGGATTAGGAATAATCTAGGTCAACTCTGCCCTCTGGGACGTGGAAGTCTTCTCATGATGCCACCTGGATCAGCTGAACGTTCTAATGGATAGGTCGTGGAGGATCTGGAATGCTTGACATGGAACGGGGAAGGGAGTGATCACGGAAATAACAAGGGTGAGGCACGGGGCAAGAAGAAAGGGATAAGGTGACAGGATATGATGGTAATGGGTGACACATTATTTATGGGAGACTGACGTGGAAGGGAACGGGACAGATGTCGAAGGACGAGGAGGGGACAAAGGGAACGGGCCCTGTCACGCGGTCAAGTGGAGAACATATGGTAGGGGGGGAAGAAATAGAGAAGGCAACATGATAGGAAGAGGGCCCCATGTCAATACCACACCATTCCGGACTCCCCCCCTTTATTAAAGGTAGAATGGAAGAGGGGGTCCAGAATCGCTTGAGCGTCGTTGATCTGGGTGCCTCGATCTCGACTGTTTGAGAGATGTGCTCCCAATTCCAGACCCCCCCCGTCGTTAAAGGAAGAATGGAGAGGGGTATCCATAATGAAACCTCAGCCACAGATCTAGGTGGGCATATCTCGGTCATCCGAAACTACCTTCTCATTAAAAAGACACGCCCACCCTCTAAACTTTGGAAAAATGGGTTTTCCATATTTCTTTCTTTTCCCAAGGGGACGCTTCTTTCAGGAGAGCACCTCTTACATGATTATGTGCTAAAATTAGGCTCCATGGGGGATGACATGCCCCCTATGAGCTGCCAAGAACTCTTTTGCAGCTTCAGTGCCTTTTTGTTGGGCTATGGAGTCACTATTTAAAACCTTAAAGAAAAACAATATATACAACTGCAGATGAGCCATGTGTGGCTCAAAAAAAACATCTTTTTAGAAAATGCCTATTCACAGGGCCATTGAAAAATTCTTGATCCTTCAAATCTCACAACCTGTAGGTATTATTTAAAAATACTTCAGAGATTTTGAAGGGCCCAACCCATAGGGCTTCAAATTTTCCGTGTTTTCCCTTGTCTTGTTTAGGAGCATCCCATTTCAGCACCAGGTCTCCTATCTCAAATTCTTCTTCTTGGCCCTTTTGTCAAAATCCTGCTTGATCTTCTACTAATGGTCCTGAATTCTTCTCATTACCTACTCTCTGGCCTGCTGGACCTCTACCAGTTGATGAATTCTTTTGATCATATCATCAGGCTCTTCTTGATAATCCTGGAAGAACTTTTCTACAGGAATGGCTAGCTGAGAAGGGAAAACAACTTCTGCTCCATAAACCAATTGGAAAGGGGAGATACCTATAGATCTCTTTGTGGTCACTCGATCGGACAATAGAGTTAATTCCAACTTTGAATCCCGGGCCTTTTTGTTGTTCTCCAATAGTCTTTTGATGATCCTTATTAGGATTTTGTTGGAGGACTCTGCTAAACCATTTCCCTGGGGATAGTATGGGGTGGAGTGAATCAGTTTGATCCCGAATTGCTCACAGAACTTGGCTAATGGCTCATCCTTGAAAGAGGTTGTGTTATGAGCCACAATCTTGTTTGGGCAGCTGAATCTTGTGATGAGGTATTCCAGGAATCCAATGATCACCCTGTGGGAAGCACTCCTGGTGGGAATAGATTTTATTCACTTAGTAAAGAAATCCATGGCAGTTAGGATCCATCTGTGTTGCCCACTGGAAGTAGGGTGGATTTCTCCAATAAAATCTAGGCCCCATTGCTGGAAGGGCTCTGAAACAACTATAGTCTTTAAAGGCAGTGATTTAAGCTGTTTCTTTCCTGAAAATCCTTAGCATTTGTTGCAGGCTCTGACCTTTCTGCATATGTCAGTGAATAGGGTGGGCCAATAGTACCCAGCCCTGAGGATTTTGTAGGTCGTGGTCTTCTAGAAATGATTCCCTCCACATAGGCTACTGTGAAATTCAACACTGATCATGTCAGCCTCTTGTGGATTCATACATTTCAAAAGAACCCCTAGAGGGTCTTTCCAATATAAAAATTGATTGATAAGACAGTATCTGACTGCTTTGATCTTCATAGCTCTTGCCTTGTTTCTTTGCAGGCCATTTGGAGGCCACAAATCTTGCAGAAAATATATGACATCCTTATACCAAGGACATCGAGCCAATGGGGGTTCTTCTTGGGGGTCTACATCAGACAGTTGATCCTGCTGATTTCTTGAGCATTCATTGATGAAACTTACCCCCAAAGATTTGTAATTTTCTTTAGCCAACAGCTTGGCTAAACCTTGACCTTTGATTAATTTGGTAGGCCTTATTTCCAAGTCAAACTCAAGGATCTTGGCTATCCAATTACTCCTCCTCCCATCTATATCAGGCTAAATAAGAATGTCCTTAACAACAATAGAGGGGACATAGGCAGTGATCCTCAACTGCAGGACATAGGTTCTAAAGGCTTTGGGAGCCTTTACCAAGGCATAGGCCTGCTTCTCCATAATGTCATACCTGACCTCGACATCCCTTAGAGATCTGCTAAAATAGGCAATAGGTTATTCTTTCCTGGCCTCATTCGTCTGTAATAAAACAACAACCACCGTGTCAAATGAGGCAAAGGAAAAAATAAGGAAATCCTTTGAGTAATCGAGACTGATAAGTACAGGAGCTTCTGTCAAGGACTTCTTTATCTGCTCAAAGGAATTTTGAGCTTCAGCGGTCCACCTCACTTCATTTTCCTTTCTCAACATGGTTGTTATAATCTTACCACCTCAACAAAGTTAGAAACGAACCTCAGAAAATTAATCTTACCAAGGAAAGACTGGACTTCTTTCCTAGATCTTGGGATTGCCAAGGCTTGGATTGCTTCAACTCTGCTAGGATCAATTTTGAATCCTTCTGCTGATACTATATGTCCCAATAACTTTCCCTCCTTCATAGAGAACAAAGATTTTTTGGGATTCAATGAAAGGCCAAAACTTTTTCATTTCAGAAAAAATTTCCTGAGATGACCACAATGTTCTTTATCAGATTTGGTAAAGACTGTTATGTCGTCCAGATAGATGACCACAAACCTATACTTTTCCCCAATGAAAGCTATGTCCATGGCACATTTAAACGTTGCCCCTGCATTCATCAACCCAAAAGGCATTTTAACATACATGAATGTGCCCCATGGAGTGGTAAATGTCATCTTTTCCCTATCCTCAGGTAGAACAGAGATTTGATTGTAGCCTGAGAAGCTATCAATCATGGAAATCCTGGATGCTCCTGTTACCCTCTGCAATATATGTTACATCTTTGGTAAGGGGTAATTGTCCTTCTGTGAGCTCCTGTTCAGGTTTCTAAAATCCACACAGAGTTTAATTTCTCCATATTTCTTCCTTACAGGGACCAAGTTGGACATCCGCTCTGAATATCTCAATGACACGATGATCTGGGCATGTAGTAGCTTCTTCACTTCTCTCTCCATGATAGGTAGCAACATAGGATTGATCTGTCTTATCTTCTGCCTAAATGGATTTGCCTCCTTTTTCAATGGGATTTTATGCTCAATGACAAAAATGTCACAAGTTTTGAGATATTCATAGGTCCAGGCAAAAACATCAGCAAACTCCCTCAATAGTTCAATGTATTCAACCCTCTGCTCCCTTGTCAGACTTCTTGACAATGTGACAAACTTGGGTTCATTCTCGGTGCCAATTTTGCACTGAGTAGTATCAGCCTCACCCTCTGAGATTTTCCCTTTCAATGCCACATCATTCCTATCAAAAATTCTTTCCAAAGGAACCAATCCCCTTTACATATGATTGCTGGGAAGTTGCACAATGTCACGCTTTGCAATCTTACTCAGAAAATTACCACCATCAAGCTTTCCTTCAAAAACAGAGTCTTAGTCAATATGGATTTCTGAAAATTCTTCAACAGTCTCCAAGAATCTTTTGATCTCAAGATCATCCTTGAACACCTTCCAATGTTTGACATTGTCAAGTATGGAGGGCCTGTATTTTACTTCTACATCATATATGAATTTGGGTGGCAAGGGCACTTTGTAATTGCTTGTTGATGTAGCCAAGGAATCTTCTACCGTGTTCTTCTCTCTTGGAATGAAGGAAATATTAAATGCTGAGAATAAATTGTCGATTAGGTCCCATACCTCATTTCTGTAACTCCTGATTCGAGGATGCTTGGCCTGATAAGCGTTTCGAATCTGCTAGACTACCAATTCTTCATCTCTGAACACTGCTACCTCCTGAATTCCCATTCCCTTTGTAGCTCTTAATCCTAGAACAAGAGCTTCATATTCTGCCATATTGTTGGTTGTTTCAAATTCTAGCTTGTATGACAGAGATATGGTTTCTTGAGCAGGTGACACGAAAAATACTCCAGCACCAGCGCCTTCCCTGGAAGAGGCTCCATCAAAAACATTTTCCAGACGGAGGTGATGGGGGAAGAAAATTCATGAGAAGTGGTGGGCTTCTTTCTGAGTTTTAGAAGAGGCTCAGGAGCACTAGTGAGTTGCAGTAGACTGGAACCTAAATCAATATCAAGGGAAAATATAGGATGGTTGGTAGGGTTGGCTTCATCAATGATTATATAAGCCAGCTGGGATTCTCTGTATAGCCTCCCATGTTCTCCTCTGAACACATGAATAGTATCATAGGTCAGGTCCATCTACAGAGTTCCCCCCAGTCTTTTTATCCAAGATCTTGATAACAACATACCAAACTTAGGGGGGACATCAGCCACTACAATGTCCATAACCACACTTTTCATGGGAAATTGAAACAAGGTCACGACCAGGTCCTTGATGACTCCTAGGAATTGAACTTTCCTAGAGTCAAAGGAATAGAGGTCATGATAGGCTCTGGTGACTTCTAGTCCTAACTCTTCCATGACAGTTTTGGGCATGAGGTTGTGGGAAGCCCCTAAATCCATCAAACAATTGTGCAGTACCTTGTCATGTATGTTCAAGGATGTGTAGAAGGGAGGGGATGAATCATTCATGTCTTCTACCATAGGACCTAGAATGATTGCAGGCTCTTCATCTTGCAAGTTGATGGAGTCTATGGGAAGGCATGATGCTTCAGACTGTAAAATCCCGAAGAGGCATTTTTTGAATGCTTCATGTTTGATCAGTTCAGAGAGGGGCATAGGGATTCTAATTTTTTGAATTTCATGCTCAAAGTTAAAAGAAGATGTAAGCTTTGGGATTTATCTAACTTTAGGAACATGACTCTGGACTATTGGAGAGAGGGGTTGGGCCTTCTTACCTTCATTATTGTTTGTTGCCTCATTAGCCGGTTTCTTTGTTCTAGTGAACTGCTCAGGAACATCAGGTGCTCCTAGCTTTTTCTTGGATCTCAGGTTATACCTGCTTTGGCTATTTCTAGCCTTGTCTCCCTTTCTAAGTTCATTCAGTTGACTTTCCATGAGAGATTCCTAGTATGTTTATTGACTGAGATGAGGAAAAAGGGGAATTTCTCCGAAGCAGTGGATTTCAGGATCAAGACCGTTTGCTTCCCCTTCTTCTTCATCAGATACAAAATTATTTTGAAGAGGGGCCTGAATTTTCTGGTCTTCTCTATCTCTTCCTCTCTGGTCTCTTTGCATAGTCAGGGGAGAAATATTGTTTGGTCTCTTGAAGTTTCCTTTGTTTTCAGAATTTTGAGGATTTCTGCATGCCTGCTTCCCCTCCACCTTCATTTTCTCCATCTCTGCAGACAAAGACTTCACTATCTTGGTCAATTCATCCACTTGAGGGTGAGGCACAGAGGTGCCAGAAGTCGAGGCTTCGGATATTCCCTTTCTCCTGTCTACATCAGTCTTATTCCTCAGTCTGCCAACTTCCAATACATTGGATTCTACCTGTATGGCTGCATCTTGCATTTGAGCTAGGGAGGTAGCTCTTATTTCTCTCAATAGAAGACAAAAGTCAGGGTCAAATGCACTAGCATAGGAAATTTTGGCAGAGGCTTATGTGGGCTTTATCTCAGCAGGGATCTTATTATACATCCTATTGAATCTTTTGGAGAAGTTTGAGACAAACTCTCCTTCCATTTTCTTCAAAGACCCGAATTCTGTCATGTAATACATGAAATATTTTTTATCTCCCCACTACCTCAGGAAAGCATTGTCTAGAGCTTCAATCCCAGCAATAGATCCAGGGGCCAATCTCCTAAACCACTTCCTCACTTCACCGTCCAGGCTCTGGACAAAGACCCTCATCTAGACATCTTCATTTTCAATGTTCAGGTTGTCTGCGTAGCTGTAGAAAGAAGCCAGGTTCTCCTCTGTAGTTATGTCCTCTTCCCCAGTGAACTTGGGCATATATTTCAGGTAATCTCCATCAGGGAGAGGATTCACAAGTTGAGGTAGGATTAAGGGATCATATCTGGTGGCTACTATGGCATCCATCCTATTTAGAGGGGGATTATCACTAGCCATAGGAACAATAGGTGTGGGGGAACCAGGAGGGGATGAGGTTTGAAGTGGAAAGATAGGAGTTGAGCCTACAGAATGGGAGGGGAACTACAACAACTCTGGAGAATAGGCTTGCGGGCTCAAAGACACAGAAATTTCTCTTCCCTCAACAACAATAATAATAGGAGGAGGGGTAGTAAAACCCAGGCTAGGAGAATATTCAAAGGCATTGGGTCTGAACCAGGGTACCACCTCGGGGGAAAGGGGAGTGAAAAGAGTTTCTCCTACTAATTCGAGACTAGGAGGATAAAATCCAGTAGGAACACTCCTGAAATTTAGAATACGAGAAACTCCGACAAGAGGTAATAAAACAGGACGAAATGAAGGGGTTGGAGTTTCTACAAAATCTTGAAAATCACCAGAAATACCTATTTTAGCAGTAGAAGTACCACCTTCATAGGAATTTCCCTTTCTGATAATCTTCTCTGGGTCAGCTTCAGGTGGCGCTAATGGCAGCTGAGGAGTAGACCTTGTGTGTCTGCCTCTAGAAGCCACGACTGAAACAATGGAGTCGCTTATGGGTTGGAACCAGTGGGGTCACCCAACGGAGTCACGTCATTGGAGTCGCCAGGTGCACAGTAGCAATCTTGATAGTTCTGATATCTGACACACCTTCAGAATCAGTTAATCATTGTCTTTTAATCCCGAGAAAAATATTCAACTTCGTTCCCCGGAAACGACGCCAGAAATGTTAGTGTTATAAGTCACTCTTGGATTGCGACAGAAGCAGAGCCCAACACCCATAAGTTTATGTCACGAATAAAATTAATGGGTGATCAAATGGGTAGATGCCCAGGAAGGTATCATTCTAACTTAGGGACTAGGCCTGGTATGTAAAGAACAAAGAGGTCTTGATCTAACTTTCGTCAGTGAGTTGATTGTAAAATGAGCAGGTGGAAAACTTGGTGAGATGAGTGAGCAAGACTGCTTCGGGCATCAGGCCTTTCAACATCTTAAGGAAAAAAATCTCATAATGCAAGATTCTCTTGGTTCTGAGCTTCGGGCAACTGAAGGCTAACTTGACTGGATCCTCCAATTCCAAATCATTCAACGTTGAGAAAATACAAGAACTGATTAGAGACAATGCGACTATTACATTGATCCAACCTACATCATCCTATAACAGTGCAACTCGACTGGATCCTTCAATTCCGAGTTGTTCTAACAAAGTGTAAACAAAGAGATGGAAAGAAGATGACATTCATAAGGCAAGAAGTCTCAAGTGCCAATACATAACCAGAGCAACCAATGCTTCGTTAAAACTTTACAATCAGGAGCCCAACTCAACCACTGATGATTTACAAAATGGTGAAAACACCTACATATACTCAAAACAAAAAAAATCACAGCGAAAACAAGACACTGCATTAAAATCATTGCGTCTGCATGTCTTCTGGCAGTCTGCGCATGCAGACTCTAGACAATCGTGCACTTATGACAGATGTAATCAGACTCCTGACTGTCCTGTAGATGAATCGACATGCTTTTAATCCTTTGTCGGACTTTCCATTTATGGCGGAGATGATGTTTAACCACCTCCAACAACTTCAATAACTGCTTTCTTGGGATCAGGAACAATCTGGGTCAACTCTTCCCTCTGGAACGTGGAAGTCTTCTCATGACGCCACCTGGATCAGCTGAACGGTCTAATGGATAGGTCGTGGAGGATCTGGTGTGCTTGACATGGAACGGGGAAGGGAGTGATCATGGAAATAACAAGGGTGAGGAACGTGGCAAGAAGAAAGGGAAAAGGTGACGAGATATGATGGTAATGGGGGACACATTATTTATGGGAGACTGACGTGGAAGGGAACAAGACAGATGTCAGAGGACGAGGAGGGGCCAAAGGGAACAGGCCCTGTCACGCGGTCAAGTGGAGAACATATGGTAGGGAATAAGTGGTAGAGAAGGAGACATGATAGGATGGGGGCCCCACATCAATACCACACCATTCTGGACCACCTCCCCTTTATTAAAGGTAGAATGGCAGAGGGGGTCCAAAATCACTTGAGCGTCGTTGATCTGGCGACTTGATCTCGACCTTTTAAGATATGTGCACCTAATTCCGGACCCCCCCCCCC
>JZKD02S1950821.1:427764-468664 GCA_000966675.3 Picea glauca
CTTAGTCTTCTTTGTAGGTTCCTTTTCTTCGGCAATCGATGCTTCATGTTTCTCCTTCCTTTTCTTTAGCTCGGGACACTGATTCTTGTAGTGACCATACTTTTGACAGTTGAAGAACTGTATTTCTGAAATATGTTTTCTTTGTTTTGGCTTCCTTTTTTAATCGAACTTTCTTTTGTCCTTGAAGTTCTTGAATCTTGTTGTGAAGGCTTGATCATCGTACTTATTTTTAGGTTTCTCTTTTGCATTGATCCTTGATTATTCTTGAGCACAGCAAGTCCAAAGTTCTTCAAATGTCGGGTACTCCTTCCTTGTGTTCATGCTTGCAGCAAATGCATCCCATGTCTTGGGAAGACCATTGAGTACTATGTTCACCAATTCATTTTCTGAAGTGATCTCTTCAATAGCTTATAGTTGATCTCTTAACCGGGGTATCCTTACAAAGTATGATGCTATGATTTTGTCATCATTCATCTTCATGTCACAGAGCTCATTCTTCAGACTCATAACTTGTCCAATGTTTCTGACTAAGAAGAGATTTGTTAGAGCATCGTACATATTCTTCAATGAGTCAAGATGGGAGATGTAGGGTATCAAGGAGTATTTTATGGAATCCACTATGATACTCATGGCATTGATGTCAACATCTTTGAACATCTCCATAGCTGCAACATTATGTGGTTCCTTCTCTTCTCCTTCTTTAAACTCTAGCTTCACGATCTTTCCTTTCACAATATCCAACACTTTATTCTTAGCAATGATGAGGTCAATCCTTATCTTCCATGCTTTGGAGTTAGAGTCTCCATATATATTTCTCTCAGACTTCATAGAGTTTGTCATGGCTTGCTTGACTTGGTCAAACCCTAGATTTGACCAAAAATCCAAACTTCATGTCTTGGCCTTCTGAGAGTACCAGGAGATGTGTTGGGCTAGGGTGCACTGATCTATCTGGAGATTAGGTCAATATCGTCAGTTAATGTGCCTCAACAAGAGGTTTATGGTTTCTGCAACTGCTTCTGCTGGTAACCCTGGTTGTAGTGCTTTTGGAAACTACTCCTGCTAGTAACCCTAGCGGCAGTTCCTCAATGAGCTCAATATCTAGCGGATATGTTTCCTTCCAGTGTTTTAGGCTGACTGAAGGGGTGTGGGCCCATAAAATGTTAGAATATGGAAGATGGTGTGCTCATTTTACCATTGATGATACCCTCGTCACCCAACCATAGGCCGAAGCCTCCCTCCGAGCACCTTAACCTTGACTGAGAATTCCTTTGGAAGCAAACCCTAGGCTAGATAGCCAAACAAAGGGTAGCGCACCTTCCCCCAAGGATAGTGCATCACAAAAGGCTAATCAAATAGTCCAAATCCTCGCCAATAGATAGTCCAAGCCAATAATGAAAATAGTTGTTGTTGCACCTGCACCTGCAGTCCTCCTCCACACATACGCACCAGACTAGAGTTGTAGTGCGCACCAAAACTAGGAACTACAATTCTGAGATGCTACAAATGAGAACTGGAGCCCTGTATTTATAGTATTCCTGCCATTTTTGTTGGGGTTGACTTCTCCTTCTGGATATGTGTCTGTTCAGTATATTATTATTATTTTTGGCCGACTTCTTCTCTTGAAGGCTAATAGCCTAATATAAATTATCTTCTTGAGTCGACAAGGCTTCTAGGGTTATTAGCCAACTCATTAGGTTTTCTCTTGCTTCTCGGAGTTTTCTATTCTCGTCAGGTTCACTTATGGGGGTAAATACCTCCCACAACTACCATAATATTAACACAAGGGACAATCTTTCTTGACTCCATGGATGATTTTAGGGGTTAAATTTCGCTCGTGGGCTAATTTTCCAAGGTTTTTCCCAAAAAAATATTTGTTATTCTAAAAATGGTTCGCCCAAATTCTATAAGATAAAATTATTTTACCTTAAAAATCGCCAAAATTTTATACAAACTATATAAAATCCTTACAAATTTGAATATTTTTACAAAAAAATCACCAAACATTTTATAGTTGGCATATGGAGGATTAGTAAGATTTGCCAAGGTTTCTACATTTTAAAATAAATTTCCATCCTTAAAATCATCCCTTCTTGACTCCAATATTGCATTTAATATCTTTTGACCAACCCTCAATATTATTAAACTTGGAATTAACATTCTCATACAACCTTACTGCAACAACCCTAAACTCGAGAGACACTTTTATCTCTTCCAACCTATTCCAAAGGTTTTTCTAGGGATCCTGTAAAATACTTTTCTAAAGTCAACAAAACAACAAAAAACATTGGTTTTAGTATTGCAAAACTCATATGCAATGGTCCTAAAGGTAACAAGATGTTCCATAGTTGAATGATATCTCCTAAGCCTAGCCTAACCTTTAGATGTTTTACCATGACTTTCTAGCCATAGGCTAATTTTCTTTTCCAAAATAATTCCATAAATCTTGGATAAAATTGGGCTAATCATAATGGTCCTATAATTAGAGGGAATGTTTCTATCTCCATTTTTTAAAATTAGAACAATGAGGATTTGAATCTAGGGTTTAGGGAAGCCCTGCTTGACTTCTAAATTGAAGAGATTGTGTATGTGAGGGATGACAATAGGCCCTCCAATTTCAAAAATTCTAGCTTGGTAGCCTTCAATGTCCTTATCTTTCTCATTTGCAAGCCACTTAACCCTGAACTCTATGTCATCCAAAGAAAACATTGTTGGAGAAATTTCTATTTTCGACACACTAGTTCAGTGGGAGTTAACTGACTAGTTCTATTTTAGACTTTCTAATCTTATACCATCACTATTATGCATGCATTCCTAATTATAGGATGTCATTTCCTATATGAGTGAAGATCACTCAATCATTGATTAGATAATAATATGCATTGATTCTTATTCTTCATTGTGTATGTCTCTTCCTTTTCTTGATAAGATTTTTTTGTGCATGCTTTAGCTAGATCTCTTGTGTAGGTTTCCATGAAACACTGACTGGTATCATATCTATGTTGCTTGGAGCAAGCTAGACAAGCCAAAGAATAAGGGAAATCAGAGTTTTGACGAGCTAAATCTGTGGTCATACCTTTCAGCAGTTATTTCTCCAAAAGTATTAATGTTTTGAGGAAATGACCAATGAGGGAAGTAAATCGACCCATTCTACAAGTGAGTTTTCAATTGTTTGGCAAGATTCCTCACTGTTTGCTCAGAAAGTAAACCGCAAGATAGCCTCCTAAAACTGATATGAATCCATGGTCATAACTTTCAGCAGTTATTTCTCCAAAAGTATTATTTTTTGAGGAAATGGCTCATGTGCAAAGTAAATCGACCCATTCTGCAAGTGAGTTTTCAACCATTTGGTAATATTCCTCACCATTTTCTCAGAAATTAAGCTACAAGATAGCCTCCTGAAATTGATACGAATCCGTGGTTGTACCTTTCTACATTGATTACTCCCAAAATATTAAGTTTTTGAGGCAACGGCTCGCATGAGAAGTAAATTGACCCATTCTACAAGTGGCTTTTCAACCATTTGGAGAGATTCCTCACCATTTGCTCATAAATTAAGTCGGAAGATCATCTCTTGAAACTGATACAAATTTTCACTTAAAGTGCTCTTTCTGTCGTGATTTCTTAATTTTTCACTTGAAGATTGAGAGAAAATTTTTAGGGGTTCTTAGAAACAGTGGAAGAGATGGAAAGAACAACTATTATACAGTCAAACTTGGTGGTAATCCTCACACCATACAATTATTTTGATTGGAAGCCCAAGGCATAATTCCAACTCAAAAGGAAATGACTATATAATTTGACGATGGTGACATAAACAGAACCTACTGCAGCGATTGGGAAGATGAGATGGGTGAACTGTAAGGATGAGGCCATGAGACTACTTCTTGAGTTAATCTCCATTAATTTATGGTTTCATGTTACTTCATGCAAGACTCCAAATGAGATCTGGACCACCTTGGAAGGACTATTTGGAAAGCAGGATGAGATGCGAGGTCATATGCTTGAGGTAGAGTTGAATATCTTAGACCCTAAAAGTTTTAATAATATACAAGATTTCTTTACTAAATTTAAATCTTTGATTTTGAGCTTGGGTGAATGTCATATTGACAAGTCTACATAAGAGAAACAACTTATTCTAACAATCTTGGCCAAACTAGGACCATAATACATTGTATATGTCTCCAATTTCCATTCTGGTAGATGTCTTTTTGGAACAAATTGGAAAATTCCTACGTTGGCTCAGTTCATTAAGTCTCTTACACAAGAGAAGACAAAACTCATAGATATGGGCCTCATGAAATATCCCAAAGCACATGCACTCACCATGCATGATGGAAAAGGGTCATCCAAATAGAATGGGAATGAGGGATATTCCAAACCCTTTAATGATTCTTCAGGTTCCAAAGACTCTTCATATTCCAATAAGAAGAACAAGGGAAAGAAGTGCACTTACTGCAATAAACCGAATCATGAAGAATCCACATGCGTGAAGAAACCGATCAATCTTATGGCACAGGCACTTCAACAAAACAACCTTGGAAACTTCATTCTAGAGGGAGTCATGAAGTAGAAGAAATAATATATTTCTCCTAAGAAAGGTAATCATCATTCTCTGGTTGCAATTAATTCCTTATCTGATTCATGGATTATAGATTCTGGTGCATCCCATCATATGGCAATGAAAGAGGAAGTTTTTTCTTCCTTGAGTCCATGCTCAAGACCCCCTGTTCTCATGGGGGATGATACTCCAGTAGAAGTAGCAGAAGAAGGGAGAGTGGAACTCCACAATGGTAGTTTTGAGAATGTTTTACATGTTCCAAAGCTTTCTATGAATCTTCTCTCAGTTTATCAAATCACTCAGAAAGGTAAAAAGGTTGAATTTACATCAAATTCAATTTTAGTAATTGACATGCATGACAATTCTATCATTGCAATTGGTGAGGTGGATCACAAGTCAAGGTTTTATAAATTCACTAATTTTTGTAATGATGACTCCTCTATTCTACTTACACATAAGGAAAGTACTTTGCATGCACCTCCAGTGCAACATGCATATACTCTTGTGCTTCCATCAGTTTTAGACATCATATATGATTCCATACACTCATATTTTTTACATGGAAATAAGAAGGTAGTACATCCAGATAAGAAGCCAATGCCGAAGCTTCAGCAGATGCCAAAGAAGGAACAGACCACACTTCAGGAATCAGGAAACCTTGCAGGAAATCCATTGGATTCGAGGAGAACTTGATCTTAGCATGAGGAGCCTTCTCATGTATTTCTAGCTTCAGAACCTACAATGCCCATGCATTCCTATATGGTTCAATCTACTGATCCATGGACCTACAATAGGGTTGTGGGAAATCCATTATGGAAATAAGCCATGCAAAAGGAGTATGATTCACTCCTAAAGAATCAGACTTCAAATCTGGTTCCACTTCCACCAGAAAGGAATATTTTTAGGTTCAGATGGGTCCATAGGATCAATAGGTACAAAGCTAGATAGGTTTCCAAAGGACTTCATGAGATCCATAAATATTTATACATCCTCACGAGGAATTTCAGTGAGCATAAGTTTCATACTTTGCGAGGTCGTCTTGCAGTGAAGAACACAATTGCTTAGTAGATGTCATTTTCTTCTTTTGATACATTATCTTTTGAGGGGGGGTTTTGTTCCCACATATTTTTCCCTCTTTCCTCACTTTTATTCATTGTTCATTAGTTGCATTGTACATGAGTACCTAAAATGGCCTAGTACCGGGACTCATTTTTTACTACATAGTGATTTTCAACGGGGGTGTTGGAGAAATTTCTATTTTCGACACACTAGTTCAATGATAATAACACTAGTTCAGTGGGAGTTAACTGACTAGTTCTATTTTAGACTTTCTAATATTAGACCATCACTATTATGCATGCATTCCTAATTATAGGATGTCATTGCCTATATGAGTGAAGATCACTCACTCATTGATTAGATAATAATATGCATTGATTCTCACTCTTCATTATGTATCTCTCTTCATTTTCTTGTTAATCTTTGTTTGTGCATGCTTTAGCTAGATCTCATGTGCAGGTTTCCATGAAGCACTGAAAAAAAATCCATCCTCTGTAGAGATAATAGGAACGGTGTCAATGGAATTAGTGATCTCATAAAGAATTTAAAGGTAGGAATTCTATTCCTTAAGGGAATCATATTATTTTCTTTAGTATTGCAGATTAGAATTTTCCTCCATAACTTCTTAGGATCAAGCTTAGATAGTTGTGAAAGTTTATCTTTCCTTTTATTGATATAGTACCTTTTTTCTCTTTTAATTAGGGATTTGCATGTATTGATCTTATTGAGTTAAGGACTCATTAGAATAATCCTTAATGACTTTCCTAGCAATTTTACATTCTTTATCATACCAAGGGTTGGTCATTCTATTATTCTTTTTACAGGACACCTCAAAAGAAAACTTGTTAATAGAAGTGGAAAGGGTAGTTGTAAAATTATGATAGAGGTCTTCAATGTTGTCCTTATAAGTTAGGACATGTAATTCATTATTAAAATCCTTTAAGAAAAGCTCAACTTTACTTTTGTCATAGAGTGGTTACCTTTTATTATTATCGTTCTCTTCAATGGTGATCCTATGCATAACAAAATAAAAATTAAAGTTTTTTTTAATTTTTTTTAATTTTTATAATGTTAAAATATAAAATTTTATTTATCTCATTTAATGTATTTAGATAATAAATTAAAACAATTTCATCTAAAAATTTATTCAATATTCATGGGAAAAAGACAATTAACAAACTTTATATATGAAAATGTTTTTATGTAATCAAAAATAAATAAGGGTAGTTTCAAAGGGAAGCAAGTCCCTACCAATTGTGGTAGACTACAAAGTCTGTTTCGAGTCAAGGAAAATTGATATAGAAAGAAGTGAAAAATCACATAACCTATTTCATTTACTGACATGTGAAAAGTATGTATCAGTGAAAAGAAAGAGACATCATATTAACAATCATAGAACCTATTTCATAAACTGACATGTCAAAACTATGTATCAGTGAAGATAAAGATACAACTAATATTGTTTTCACAATTTGTCTTTTTAAAAGTGTCAAAATGATGCTATTACGACCCCACAACTAGAAAATAATTTCTGGAAAATGAACATTTAGCGAAGGCAAAGAGATTTCATCATCTTTATTTTGATGCTTAAATTTACATTGTATAAGTTGAGATTGGTCTCGATCACAACCAACCTATGGAGATACTACCACCGTGCCAGTTGATATCTAAGACTCCTCGTGATCAAAGACTAGTCTTGGATGGGCATTTTGGTTAAGGTTTTGGGATATGTGCTAGAAGAAGTCAAAAGGAAGTAGAATGTGGACCAGAGTGTGCGACAGAGTGGAATTTAAGGAGTGAAAGTGAAAAATAGAAGGATGCGGGATGGGGCAACGCACAATAGGCGGAAAATGGTTATATATTGTTAGGATTTTGGGGACATTTTGTCCACTTTTGTAACGAGATTTTGCCTATTTTTATGTATAAATATGTAAAGGGTTTTTGGGTAGAGCATTTCAGAGGGTGTGAGTAGTGGATGAATGAGGAGTGAATTGTTTTTTTCTAATGGTTTGGATTTTATTATTAAGGAGTGAAGATCACATTACAGCAGAACAGATAGGAAGGTTTGAGTAATATTGTTATTGCATATTTTGTAGTGCAGCGCACAGATGCAAGGGAATTATCAATGAATAACAAAAGAAGCCAGTCATTGTGGACGTAGCCCAAAGTTGGGAGAACCATGTTAAATATGTGTGTTGTGATGGGTTTGCATATTATGATGTTTAATGTTATTGAGCAATAATGATAATGCTTAGGAATGATGATGAATGTGTTAGTCATATATGATGGTATAATTTTACGTAGAATATGATGAATGTTAAGTGGGAGAATGTCATGCATAAAATATGTTGAATGATAAGTATTGTTAAGTAATGGAAACTACACACATGAGTAATTGATATGTTGAATGCCTTTCTTCCACTCATCACTGCAGAACCTTAGTTCCTGCAACCCCTCTAGATGCCTTGGGTGAGACTTCACTTGCTCTGCAAGTGATGCTGAAAGGGTCGGTGTCTAAAGGATTTATTGGTATTTGAATGATTAACCCAAAATTTTCACACTGCACGACAAAAAATGGTTTCATTGTTGGGACCAATAACTATAATTGAGGGGAATGTTTTGGAGGCCAAATAGGAAAGATATCGAAGAATGGCTAGAGAGGAAGGAATGAAAATTTGCTAGAGAACAAAATAGAAACCCTTAGCTTAGTGACGAAAATTGGTTACAAAGGTATGTTTTCACAAACCTGCATGAAATATTCTTTGGTGAATTTCCGATAATTTTGACTAAGAGGTTAGAAAGACTAGTGGAGAACATTAGTGGATATAGAGATGAAGCTCTGAGAAACTGGACTCCATAACTGATTAGAAAATTCAATACAATAAGTAACAAATTTTCTTTCACGGTTGATTTATAGTTGAATATTATACTAGGGGGTTATATTACAGAGTGTGCAATAGATTGTACCTAGTGTTATAGTGTCACATAAAGGGAATTTTTCAAGGGTCCACACGAAAGGTATTTGAGTGCATTTTCTATTTGGATAAATATGTTACTATTTGATAAGAAAGTCATGAATATGGAGTATGGAAGCTAAGTGCCTCTGTGAACATAGGGGAACTAGGGGATGATCAGAGGATGGTCCAAGACTGGAACGGATGAATGAGTACCGGGATGGAATGAGGATGTCGAGAGAGGATATTGATTCAAAAAGAGAGATTGGATTGTTGCGTTGTGGGAACATTTTTAGGTATAGTGAGAGGGAGACAATGTCTGGGAAAGAAGAGAAGCACATAGAGCTTGAGGAAAGTGATCCCTATGCAGTACTTCAGATCACACCATATGAAGAAAGGAAAAGGAAAGAAAGAGATCCTCAATAATGTCCAACAGAAGAAGGAATTCCATCTTAGATTGAAATCTGTGTCAAACCCATGACCCTATGTGTGTCACTGGGGATTGAAGCAGGAATCGAGACTTGTTCAAGAGAAATTGTAGTAAGTGGAAAAATTCAGAGAAATAGTCAGAATAGTGGAAGTATCTCAACAAAACAGATTTAGTCGACATCACCAAGGGAAAGTAAAACAATGAATACAATGGTATGGATATATCATACACTAAGAATGTCTAAGTTTCAGGGAGTGGGGTCGGAGGACCCTGAGAAAAAATTGTTTGTATGAGACACGATATATATTGTGAAAAACACCCAGGACAAGGAAAAAAATATTGTGGAGTTGGCCATGAAGTTCAGAGGTCATGCACTGCTATGGTATATTAATTATAAAACAAATATACCAGTGGGACAATCAAGAAATTTGGAAGATATTGGAAAAGAATTATTAAAGGAGTTCAGGAAGTTGATGTCTGAATCTCAGTATATCACAGAACTAAAGGAAATTAAGCAAGTGAAGAATGAGGTAGTTTGGGACTACGATCAGAGATTCAAAGATATGATGGGTCATTAAACTTTCAGATTCCCAACGAGGATCATCGAGAATGGTTTATTACAGGTCTATTGTCGCACATTCGATGTCTGTTCACACAACAGAAGGTCACGTCGCAGCCAGAAGCATTGGAAATCGTGATTAAATTGGAAGCATCTATTATAGGAGATGGAATAGGTATGGCACAAGTATAGTCACATTTTCCTACGTTGATAATTCAATTATTATAGATAATTAAGGAAAAGGAAAAGAGTGAACATGTTTTGTGTATAACATGTAATACAAAAGACCCTCGAAAGGAAGAATGTCTGACATCCATGTAGTATATGGTCACAGGAGCACCAAAACCATTGGGAGGAGGCGTAGGGTATTGCAATATATGTAAGATATTGGGACATCATCTAACTTATTGTCCCTTAGTAAATAATTATTAGAGTACACCCATAAATTTATTCTATAATTTTTTCAAATTCTAGGCCACCATGAAAAATATTGTTGCACATTTGACTTAACGAAAGAGCGCACTTCAGATGCATACAAAATTCAAGAAGAAAATGTTGTAGCTGAAGGAGGAGTTCCATATTACAACACTCCAAGAAGATTTAGTCAAAGAGGATGTGTAGTTTTGGTCGAGGAGGAAGAGGACCGATAATTTGTTATAACTGCAATCAACTGGGACACTTAGCAAAGAATTGCATGAATCCTTGTATGACGTGCACATATTGTAGAGAATTGGATAATGCAACAAAAGACTGTCCTCAACTAAAAGAAAAGTGGCAGGAGAGAGGGAATGAAAACCAACATTAGAATCATAACCATAACCTACATATGATAGATGTTGAGGAACGTGATGATCAACCTAGAATAAAAGTTGTTACGTGTGGTGGAATGAAACTTGGACCAAATGCAACGGAGAAAGGAAAGGGATTTGAAAAATGGATAAGAAAAGAATTTGATCCCATTCTAGCATACAATCCTTATAAAGAAACAAAAACCTATCAACAAGCAAGGAAGTAAATATTAGGACCTGACTGGATAGAAGAAACATCAAAGACATCTCCAGCATATGATATGCCATCGGTTTATGATCACAATATTCCAAAAAGACCATTCGAAAAGGTAAATACTTTGAAAGAATTCCTAAAGAGTTGTTTAGAGTTGATGTAGGATGAAACAATGCAGATAAGTACCTAAGACAGAGAAAGAAGTGAACCAAGTCTTGCATGAGAATAGGACAAACAAAGAGTTCACATTAAGTGCACAGATAGAAGAATATGACATGGACAATGTCATCTTGGGTTTAGGATCAAATGTCAATTTTCTTCCAAGGAAAACATGGGAGATGATGGGGAAAACAAACAAAGTTTGGTCATCTATTCAGTTGAGGTTGGAGAACCAACATAATATAATACCAATTGGGAGATTGGCAGGATTTCTTGTTAATATAGATGGAGTTCACAATGTAGTTGACTTTAAGGTGATTGATATTGTGGATAAAAATCAGTCGTACCCAAATTTTCTTGGATTAGATTGGGCCTTTGACAATCAAGAGATTATTAACTTGAATAAAAAAGAGATGATTTTTGAAGGAGGTGGATTAAAGGTCACTACACCATTAGACCCTATGGAGGCAAGAAGATATGTGGAACCCATGAGAAAGGAAATTGATAACTTATATAATATGACAGTGTGCATGGACGACTACATCAATCCCAGTCCAGATGGTGCACTCAGTTGGAGAAGCATAATATCGTTTGCATTAGACTTGGAGAAAGGAATTGAACACTGGAGTCTGGAAGCACAGGTTACATGAAGTGTCGACCATAAGGTGTGCTCACATTACTCGTTCTTTGCATTGGATCAGAACAAAGGTATGTGATACGCCAAAGTTTGAGGTATTAACTAAGTTAAGTTGTTTTGTCAATGAATTTGAGTTGTAGATAGTCGAACAATAGAGGTTGTTAGCATTATATGTTGCACCAAGAGAAACTCCAGTGAGATGGGGGGAAACCGAAAAGGAAGGGATAAAGGATTGACAACATTGTAAAATGTTGATGCTGATCAGATTTTGAACAAAATATAGAATGCACAAGTATATGGGGATGAGCGATATGAATGATCATGTTGTGTGATACATTGCAACTTGGAGGCATGTGCTGAAGCATGAATAGACACACAAGTTCATACATATGTTGGAGATAGTTCCCAGGAACTGGTACTTAGACATAGAAATGCGTAGAGGGACAATGGACTGGGAAGAGATCACATGAGACTTTAAGGTAATATTTAATTTTGAATTTGAGTCACCTTTAGTAGATGAAGTTTTACAATTCATTAGAGGAATTTGTTTTATGGAAGAAGGTCAAGTAGAAATAGTACCTACATGTAGTGCACATAGAGAGTCGATGATAGTCTGTGAACTATTAGAATGTTATAATGTTACCGAGGAAGACCAAGAAGAAGAAGACCCAAGACATGTCCAGGTACCAAATTTTGAAGGGGAGCACGACATAGAAGGTACAACACATAGATCCGATGCATATGCGAAGCCCTTAAGAGTGCACAAAGTGAACATTGGCATGAAGGAGAAACTAAAGTTTGCAAACATTAGTAATTACTAGAATGATGAGACCATGGAAAAGATTGCAAACCTATTGCGCGAGTATTAGGATCTTTTTCTGACAACCTTTTTAGAGATGAGGGGAATAGCTAGAGAATTGGGTGAGACCAAGATCCTTTTAAAACCAAATGATAAGTCAGTAAGACAAAGACCTTACATGTTGAATCCAAAGTACAAGGAAAAAGTGAAAGTAGAGCTTGACAGAATGATAGAAGTTGGTATAATTGAACCCAACATAGAGTCTGAAAGGATAATTCGAATGGTGTTCAACATGCAAGGTAATAGGGGGAATTAGAATTTTTGGAGACCTAATGAAGTTGAATCATGATGCATGTTTGAATGATCCGTTTCTGATCCCTTTTTAAATATGAAGTATTAGAAAATGTAGGAGGGCAGGAGGCCTACTCATTCACTGATGGATTTTCAGGATACCATTGGATAAGGATTTCTTCAGAATATAGACATAAGATGACATTTTCGATAGAATTGGAAGCTACCAGTACACAATGATGTCGTTTGGATTAAAGAATGCACCTGTTTTGTTTTCTAGAGTAGTTGTTGAAACATTTAAGGAATTTATTCATCAGTTTCTTGAAGTGTACTTAGATGAATGGATTGTCTTTATCCTATTGAAAGATCACATAGAAACTCTAAGGTTGATTCTTGATAGATGTAGACAATATCATATTTCATTAAATTTGAAGAAATGTTTTTATGTGCAACGTTTTGGATATTGTTAGGTCATGTGGTATGCAAGCAGGGGTTGTTAGTTGATCTTTCCAAGATAGCAATAATTGTCAATTTTCCTCCTCCTAAATCAGTAAAATAGTTGAGAACAACTTTGGGGAATACAAGATATTACAGGAAATTTATTAAAGGTTATGCACACATTATAGCTCCAATGGAGAAATTATTAAAGAAAGAAGCTAAGTGTTATAACCCTAATTTGCACCAGACATGCTTATCTGGAATCAGGCCATCTTAGATTCCTTCTTTTCCAAAACACTACTGAACAACTCTTCTTAAAAACCCCTTTTATAAAGGCCCACGTGCCCTGCTCCATTATTTCATGCGTGTACATGCTAGCTGACCCAAGGCAACCCATGTGTACCTACAAAAGCACGAAAAAAGGAAAGTTGTTGACATAACACACAGCTTTGGGTAAGTTAACTAAAACTTTCGGCCATGCATAGCCAATCATTCGACCAAATACCTAGCTCCCTCTAACCTATAAAAGAAAGGATATGAGTCCCATTTGAAAGGAGGAAAATCATAGTAAAGAAACTATACCCGATTGAGCATTCCCTTTATCCCAACCTTTAGCCATCCTTATGCAAAGAGAAGTATAGAGAAAAGCAGTTGGAAGACATTGAAAGAAGAGCGTAGGGCCAAGATTGAGGAGTAGTAGCTGACTTTATCATTGTAAGGTATCATTGTGAAGTTAATAAAATAATTTCTTTTCCTGTCCCGCCATATGAGATTGTCATTATTTGGATATTGATTGCTCCATCGATTAAATCTCTAACCCATTAGTTCATAGATAAAATGCATGTGGAGTTCTTTGTTTGTCTTTTGTGAATGTAGGTCAGGATTGGGAGGAGAGTTGCAGTCAAAGAACGACCAAGCGCGAAAAGGGATCGACATTGAACATGAAAAATAAGGTGTGTCAACTTAATCTCTTGAACCTTGTATTTATATATGAGTAATTGGGGTTTAGGCATGGGATTATGGTAAAAAGTAAGAATCTTTAGGTCATTTATACACGCATGATTAAACCCTTAGTTCTAGTCTATAGGAGGGATTTCCCACCCACAACAAAATTCACGACCATACTGGGGACCTCTAGGGTTTCTGGGAATGTTTTTTCTTGGGTATTTTTAAAAACTGGTTTCATTCCTTGTTTTTAAAGTTTCTGCAAAAGTTTGAGCTTACAGAGTTTCTAGTCTTCCATACCAGTTATCTTTGTTTATTTGCTTGACTGCATTTTTTGAGACCCATAGAGGTACACATGGCCTGTATAAGGTCTGAACGCGTGTACCCGTGCCCTACCTTCCCACAACCCGCATGTACACGCTAGCTGAGGAAGTGTCAGTCGCGTGTATGATTCCAGAAAATTTCTAATAGTCATCCTCTCCCCTGTCAGAAATAATACTTCTCAGGGGTTTTTTGGAACTCTTTCTAGTCTTTGTTGTTTGCAGTCTATAGCTTAGGTTTCACCTCATATTGGATTGTTCTATGAAATTTTCCTTGAATTGTTTTATTTTTGTTTCTTCTGTTAAAGTAAGTGTCTAAATCTTCAAGAGATCTTGGTTCTTAGTACCAGTAGTCTCTACATGGGCTTGATTTATTGGCTTTTCATTTGTCCTAGAGTTTCATAGATACACACGGCTTGTATAAGGCATGCACGCATGTACACGCACCATGACTTTACACAGCTCGCGTGCATATGTTTGTTGTTGAACTATCAGTAGTGTGCCTGTGTAGAAAATTCTTGTTTAAGGTAAGGCAGACATCCTTTCCTTTGACAAGAGTTATACCTCTTAGGTTTTTGGGTCTCTGTCATAGTGGTCAATAACTTAGGTTTGATCACAACAATAGCTTTCTTTTTTTTTTCATTAAGAAGTTTTCCTCAAAATTTTCTTTTCATAGGGTTTTTAGACAAGTGTGAGAGTCCATTTTTAATTTGCTTGTGTGTTATTTTTAAAGTGACTCTTGGCGACCTGTGCTTAGGCCATATGTTTTCTTGGTCTTTATTTGTTGATATTTTTCCTTTTTTCTTTGTGAGCATTCAAATAAAAAAAAATCTTTTATTTCTTTGTTTGGTTAAATAGTGTTGGTTTGCAATAGTAACCAGGAAAAGTCTTTTCTTTCATAAGTTCTTGACGGTTTACTTAGATAATAAGTATCTCGTAGTCGAGTGAAATTCTTCTTTGAGTTTGTTGTTTAAAGATCTTAGATTTTTATTTTTTTTAGTTTGAAAAGTTGTTTTCAAGAAGAAGTTATTTTGTTTCCAGCTTCCTGTTTATTTGTTTTTCGTCTTTCAAACATCAATAGTTTCACTTTCATAACCTTTGACTTAAGACAAGCCGTAAAAATTAACGCTAAATCTAAAATTAATTAGATGTTTTATGTTTGTAGTGTCAACCAACTAGTTTAGGGTTAGGGCTTTGAATTAGGTTGGAGAGGAAACTCTTCAAGGCCATTAAATCAAACATTGGAGTCTAAGTTAGGGAGTGTCCAAGTCCAGTATTGTGAAATTTATCTGGGACCCCCCTCTAACACAGGGGCTAAACATGATTTCACATATGGAAAGGTAGCAGAGATAACCCCTCCAAAGCTGGACCAATCGTGGTGGAGAACACATATAGAGGGCTTGTCATGGGATTCCATCGATTGCATTTGCCACGGAGCTTCGTGGGTCTCGAATTCATTCGAGGTCCTTAGTTTTATTCTAGACCACTTTCCTTTGATACCCTTGATAGGTTTTTGCTCGATACCCTGCTCATTGTGGTCTACCCGACTGTCGATTGTACCCACCCGATGACTGTTCGAGCGTTGGATACCTAGTTGCCTAACATTTTTAGGGACATACATAGGTGACTATGGGGGTATACCGTGGTACTTAGGAAAAATGTCAGGCCACACTTTGCAGAGTATACTCAGAGGGTGCTTCTATGTTTGAGTTTCACTTGCACCGATAAGTTTCTCTAGTGTTGGTTGTTGTAACTGTTCTTCCAACTAGTTTAGTGTTTGATTGTTTTATCTTATAGGTACTTTCCTAATGTGTGTTGTTTTTGAACGAATAGAAAGCCCTAGTACATCTTTGATATTCTCACACAGTGGAGGATCATGAGCTTCGCCGATCACGATGACTTCTAGGCCTATCACCAGTTACACTGGAGCCACCCCTGCCACCACTAAGGCGAAAGATAAAACAACAAGGTTTTTTTGAAGCAACCAGATCACCGGAAATCACACCTGACCAACCTCTGTTAAAATACATTTAGACACCTTTAAAGCGGATGGTAATGTAGACAAATCCTGCCTCTTCTTCTAGGAATCATGATATTCCCACCACGGTTGTCATCACAGGGGGTGTTCCACCTCCTACCCCATCGTCGCCAGTCCAAGCCACCATGGTCTTGACCAACTCTACCTCGAGAAGTGGTCCAATCCTATCTTTGGTGATGGCCACTACTCCTTTCACATAGAGTGCAATAGGCCCTACATTCTCATATGATATGCCTAGCTCAGGTACAAGTCCTGTACTATCCTACTCCACTTTACAGAATTTAGGTCTGGGGGTAGGGAGCTCTAATGCTCCTCTGCAAGGACCCGTGGGGGGCACTTCATCTCCTTTTAATGCTTTCCCTTATGGGGGAGATCATATACCTCCTTTGTCCCCTTCACTCGGCGGTACCCACCAACAATCCGTTGGGCCAAACACACACCATAGTTCAATAGGAGTAGGGAGTCAAGGACCACCTTCTCATAATATGCTGGTGGTGTCAACACCGTTTTCTTTGTTTGATGTTTGGTAACAACACATTCTCGTTATCTTCTTTCCCAACCAAGGGAAACCCCAGTTATGGCCAACCTAATCCTATGTAGGGTACTATTCTTGCATAGGGGGTAAACCCAGGAACTTCTTCCGCATCAGGACCTTGGAATTCTTGGCAAGGATCAGTTCCCTCGTCAAGAATGTTGATTTAGGGGAATTTGTTTTACAACCAGTAGAACCCCGGACAAGGTGCTATGCCTATGCCCATGGGATCAACATGGGGAAACCCTTCCCAAATTCCTCCAAATATATTGCACGCCCAACCATCTACGTCCTATTTTGGGAACCAGTCGATGATGTCTCCTCACACGCAAAATACGTACACTAGTCATGGCCATGGTTTTTACCAAAACCCTGACCAACAACCCAACTTTTCCTAGCAACCTGGTACCAGTCAAACTCCAGGCCCCTTTTTCCATGGTTATCACCAACAACCCAAGCTACCTTTCCTGACAAACTTTCAATTGCCAGACTTAACAAGGTTGTTGAATGACCCTATCTTTCATGATCCATGTTGGCCCCCTATGTCGACGAAGTTGCCTTCAGACATACCAAAGTTTGAAGCCAAGCCTGTAAGGTAGCTAGAGAGGTAGTTGGCAGGGGGGGGCAGAGGGCCCATAAGGTAGCTAGAGAGGTAGTGGAGGGGCCCAAAGGGCCCATAGTGATAATAGTGGAGGTCATTCAATGTAAGGTGGACTAGGTCCACTATATTATTAAATAAGGCTCACTATGGTAGTTAGATATAATAAATGGGTAATTAGATATAATAAATGTAAGAGAACTTCTTAGAAGGTTCTACTTATAGAATATTCCTCCTCTAGAATGTTCTTAGGTGATGGTAGCACTATATAAAGGGGTTCAAGTAATGTAATGAGACATGAAGAAAAGTATTTTATTTGGAGTGGTAGCTCAATAGGAGGATGCCCCCTCGAAGAGGAAAGTGAACAAGAGAGGATCCCTTCCATAATAGGATCCATTGTATGGTGTTTCCCTACCTCAAGGGTTTGATGGTAATAAAGGAGATTTTTCATATTGTTCTTGTATATCTATTGTGGTTCTTTTGTATTCAGTATTGGGTTCTTAACATAAACACACGTGGCACATCAATGACATCGTAAGTGTCTCTAACCGTAATAAAATGAGCACTCTTGGTTAACTTATTAACTATCACAAGAATGAAATTGTGTCTATGAGATGTGAGCGGCAACCCCACAACAAAATTCATAGAGATGACTTCCCACTTGGACATAGGAACATCATGTGGTTGTAGGAGGCCTGCCGGGTGATGGTGGTTGTCTTTCACTTGTTGACACTCTAGGCACTTGGCGACCAAATGGACTACATCGCGCTTTATGCCTACCCAGAAGAAAAGCTTCCTCATGTCTGTGTACATCTTCTTCACACCCAGATGCACACAATAAAGTGCTCTATGGGATTCCTTCAGTATGATGCTTCGAAGATCCCCATTTTCAGGGATGTACATCCTTCTCCGATATCTTAACAGTCCGTCTACTTCTAGACTATATCCTTCATACTTTGGATCTAAATGCTTCCCACTCTATAGGTTTGAATTAACCTTTAAATACTAACTGTCTTCTTGGAGTTGCGTCAACACACGTTCCCCCATATTGACTTTTAAGGGTATCAAGGAGAAGACACGTGGTCTCCTACTCAAGGCATCTGCAACCACATTTTCCTTTCCCTTGATGTACAAAATACCAAAATCGTACTCACTCATAAACTCACTCCATCACCTTTTCCTGGCATTCAGATCCCTTTGAGTGAAGAGATGTTTTAAACTTTGATGGTCTGTTTTGAGCTCAAAGTTTCACCCCACAAGATAGTGCCTACAAAGTTTTAGATCTAGCATTACAGTTTCCAACTCTAAATCATGAGTAGCATAAATCTCTTCGTGTTTCTTCAACTTCCTTGATGCATAAGCTATCACTCCTCCATCCTGCATTAGCATGCCCCCCAACCCTTTCTTCGAGGCATCCATACAAACTGTGTAGTCCTTTTCCATATCATACACTCGTAGAATTGGTGCACTAGTTAGTAACCTCTTAAGCTCAATGAATGCACTATCACATTCTTCCGTCCATTCATACCTGACCCCCCTTGTGCTGCAAAGTGGTGATAGGTTTTTCTATTTTTGAGAATCCTTCCACAAATCTCCGATAATACCCTGCTAGCCCCATGAAGCTTCTCACCTCATGGGAATTTTTCGGCACTGGCCACTCCATAATGGCCTTTACCTTTTCTGAGTCCATAGAGATTCCTTCACCGGAAATGATATGACCTAAATAGTGAATTTCTTTCTGGAAGAAGGAACACTTCGAAAACTTCCCATACAATTTGTTCTCCCTAAGGCAGGACAAAACCACTCGTAAGTGTTCCTCATGTTCTCTTTCGTTCTTGGAATAGATGAGGATGTCATCTAGAAAGACTTGTACAAAACGGTCTAAGTACTTCCAGAATATGTCGTTCATGAGACTCATGAATACTGCTGGTGCATTGGTCAACTCGAAAGGTACTACAACAAACTCGTAATGCCCAAACCGAGTTTGAAAGGCCGTTTTTGGGATATTGCCTTCCTTAATACTTAACTGGTGATACCCTGATCACAAATCAATATTTTAGAATACCGCTGCTCCTTTCATCTGATCAAAGAGGTCATCTATTCGCAACATTGGGTACCTATTTTTCACTGTATCATGGTTCAAGTCCCTGTGGTATATACATAATCATAAGGAACCATCCTTCTTCTTTACAAAAATTATTGGTGCACCCCAAGGTGAGACGCTCAGCCTTATTAGCCCTAAGTCTAACAACTCTTTCAACTGCATTTGCAACTCACAAAGTTTTGGCACTGTCATCCGATATGGGGTCTTGGAAATCGATTATGCACCAGGTTTTAGCTCAATAGTAAAATCAATCTCCCTCTCAGGAGGTAACCCTGGTAACTCGTTCGGAAAAACATCCTTAACTTCTGACAATACTGGGTACTGATCCAATGAGGGTCCCTTCCTTTCATTCACTGCTTCCACTACATATAGTCGACACTCTTGCCTCAAGCATCGCTTAACCTTCATAGTTGAGATAAATCATAATGACACCTTTCTCCATACACCCTGGATTTCTACTAGCCTTCCTTCGTCGTCGACACAAAGCACCCTTTTTGTGAAACAATCTACCAAATCTCGATGAGATTCTAACCAATCCATTCCAATGATTAGGTCATATGCCCCAAGAGAAGTAACATATACCTTCAACCTGGTAGTACACACTCCCAGGTCTACTATACAATTATCAATGCTCAATCCTACCGCTTGTTTTTCCCCCGTAGCCATCTCGACTTGTTTAAAGTCGTCGTGCTTGTAGGCTGCCAACCCACTCTTTTCTAATGCAGATGTTGAAATGAAACTATCTGTTGCACCAGAATCAAACAAAATCTTAACATTGATATGATTTATTGTACCTGATGACTCCACCATCGTGGATTGATGTTCGGCCTGGCGATTATTAACCGCTGCATAAATATGGTGGCTGCTACTTACTCTTCTCGTCGAGGCCTTTCCTTCTCTATGCACGAATATTGATTGTAACTCTGGGCAGTCACGCTGGTAATGGGGTCTTCCACATGCCCAACAGGTAACACGGGATTGAACCTACGCACTGTTATGTGACTTTCTCTGAAATGATTTCCTTCCCCTGGAACCCCTGCCCCTACTAGTTGTTCCCTAAGATGGCCATGGACTTGTTTGTGTCATTGGTGATGAAAAAGATGTTGCACTCGCTGCCATTGAAATCCATGTAGATATTGTTCTTGGTGTGACTCTATTGCCGTATGGAGGTGGCCTTGAGCCCCCTCCTCTAGGAAATTTCCTAGGGGCCTTCCCCATGAATCCAGGACGATGTGGAAAGGAAGGTCTTGCACCTCCAGTTAAGTTCATTTGTTCCTCCACATAACATGCATTTTCCACAGCTTCCGCTACTGAATACGGTTTCCACATCAACACCATATCCCTTATATTAGTGTTTAGCCCATAGACAAAGCGTTCTACCTGTCATTGTTCATTATCCATGTATGAAACATATTTGACCAATTCCATAAACCTGATCTCATATTCTTCTACGATTAGGTTTCCCTGTACTAAGGCATGAAATGCTCCTACCTATTTTTCCTCATAGTAAGTTGGCAGATATTTCCTTCGGAACCTCTCCTCGAAAATTTCCCAAGATACGGTGTACGGGGTAAGATGCAGTTTCCTTTCCAAGTTGCCCCACTAGTTCAAGGCACTGTCTCTTAACTGAAAAATTGTTGTCTTCTCCTTTGAAGTGGACGCATAGTCCCTTAAGGAAAAACACCTTGTCATGCCTTCCAACCATGCTTCCATGCATTCTCGAGTGATGTCTTTGGGTGGAGGTCCTCCCCCTAAATCCCTCGATGCTTCTGGATTACCCATTCCAAATGGTGGGGGTTCCACTTCGATCCCTGCTGGTTGTTGCCCCTTTAAAGTCTCATTTATGGCCTCCAAAGAGCGCAGTATGAGAGCTAGTTCCGGCAATGGTGGTGGTGGCACTGACGGTGTTGGCGGTGCCTATGACAATGCTCCTCTGCCTCGATTCCCTCGAGTCCTAACCATCCTGTATGATTTAACCTGCATCAACCAAAGTTGTCAAGGTGAGTTCAAGGACATTTCAAATAGGTGCTACTTAAACTAGAAAACAAGGTTAGGCGTAAGTTTTTCTTTACTTGTCTGTAAACAGACGTTACTCTCTTTAGGGGATTGGCTAGGTTAGGATTAAGCGTCTAATCTTGGTGACACTGCCTAAGAAAACTATTGAATCCTCTCATCTCGTAACTACGCTAGCTTTGCGCCATGTTCGCCAATTCCTCTAGCTTACTCTACTAGCATGCATGAAATCCCCCTCCCGCTTGTCCTAGTCTAAGTCCTTAAACCTTCAGTTTAAAACTAATTAATCACCTTAACTAGTTTTAAACTTAAACAAAATATAATATAATTTTAAAATATTTAAATTTAAACTATTAATTAAATCATAGATTTAAAACATAAATTTAAACCTAAAAACATAATTTAACATTTAACATTAATCACTTATTTAATTAATTAATCATAATTACTTTTAATTAATTACAATACTTAATTTTAATTTGAAACATATACTTGAATATMTATATATWTAACAATTTAATAATTTAAAATTTAACTATTTAAATTTAACAATTTAAAACTTTTAACTATTTAAACAATTAAAATTTAAACTTAATAATAATTTAAGAGAATAATTAAATAATAARAATAAAAATAAAAATAAAAGAAAATATATAAATAAAATAATCAAAATACAATAAATAAATAAATAATTTAATAATAATAAAAWAATAAAAAWAAAGAATCAAATCRGGCAYGCATGAAGCCCACGTGCCCCTCCCCTGGATCTCCTTACCCAAACCCTAACCCTACACGTGCCTCTATCCTCAAACCCTACGCGCATCTCTTTATTCGGCAAAGGCAGTCTGCCTCCAAAGCTTCATTTTCGTTTTCTTATTTTTTTCTTTTCAGAGGGAAGGCGTAATGGCTCTGTGGGTTTGGCCGTGCACCGTCACAAGCTCCTCCCTATGGGCAATGTGCAGTGCACCAGCCCTCATGAGCTCCTCCTTCGCGACTTGGCGCTGGGTCTTGGCCACTAGGCTTTGACGCGTTAGGGTTTAGCAATTCTGCAATGCAATGCAGAGGTTTTTTTTTTGTTTTCGGTTTTTGGTCCCTTCCCAAATTTTCTTCTTCTACACCCTAATCCTCTTCCCATCCATTTGGATTTAACTTCTCTGTTTTCTTATATTTCTCTTCTTTTGTTGCGGCTGTTCTCATTTATTTATTTCACTTGTTCACTTTTGATGCCTGCACAGGCTGCGTTGTGCGTTTTCTATTTCTGGATGTTTCACTTCACTTCATTGTTGATGCACCTTGGCTTGGGTGGGTTATCATTGTATGCAATGTTTTGAAGGCTCCTCCCTATTGCTGCAATGACACATTGAGCACAATTATAGAATCATGGACTCCTCCTTGGTGGATTTGGCACTTGGTCGCTAGCTTGGTGTCGGGCTTTGTTGTGGTATGCAATGTATTGAAGGCTAAGACTCTGCCAACCGGGTTTATTCATTTGGAAATGAATGATATTGGAACTCGGGTTCCCTCATTATGACTGTGTGTTGTGTTGACTTGTGTTGTGTGGCTTTCAGGTTACAGGTCGCGTGAGCTTGGTTTGAGCGCGGAATTATGTGTTGGTTTATGTGTAACTATCATGTGTTGTTGATGCGTGTGCATTGGCGCTGGTTCTGAATGCGTAGCGCTCTTGTGGGCTCGTCCTCCATGTGAATCGCTTTGGATCTTGTGCATTGGCTTGTGTGTTGTTGTTGTTTGATCTTGTGTTGTTGTGGTTGGGCACTAGTGCGCCTATGGGGAGGTCTGGGGTTCGAACCCCGCGAACTCAATAAAACTTTGGCACAGGTCGTCCAACCCGCGCGCTATACTTTGGTGCTTGTCTAGAATACTAGATGCGTTGTGCACTTACCACGCTTCTTCGTGGGTTCCTCCTCTATGTGGTTTTAGAACTCTGTGTTGTGTTGGGTGCTTAGATTGATAGCTCGTGGACTTGTTTTCAGTGCTTAGTCGACTTGATAATTGGATATTGGCTCCATTAATTTTATTTATATTATTATATATATATTTTTGTTTACAACAATATTTATTGGCTGTGTGTGCGGTTGCAGGTTGCAAGTCGTGTGAATCATGAGCATGCCAAAAAAAGGTTCCTTCCTGTCCAGTAATGGTGAATCTGTGTAATAAAACTCCCACCAGGTCCCCTCCTACACAAACTGTAAATTGTGATGGATGTACCCTTATGAATTATGCTTCTTCGTGTGGTTTGTGCTCATTGAGTCCTAGTTGGGTCATTGATTTGTACGTTTAATGGTTGTTGTTCCATTTTCCAAAGGTATATGAAGTCCTTTTTTTTAATGGTTGTAGTGTCTTAAGTCTGTTGAATACCTTTGTTAGTCATGTTTTTGTTTTGATTTGTTGTCAGTGGCCCTGTGTTGGTTTACCATTTATGTTTTCAAAGAGACAAGGGTAGTTTCAAAATTTCTCTAAGTACTGGGTTAATCAGGCCATTGCCTTGTCAATCTGGTCAAAATTCAAACCATTTGATAATATAATAAAATATATTGACAAGTTTTATAAATGAAGGAAAAATTAAAAAAAATCATGTGCTATAATATTAATATTATACATACAATTTTATATTAATAATAGTTTCATGCATATTAATATTAGGGCCTTATTAATATTAGTAGGCATCAACAGTCAAACATATTTTAAGAGCATGACAGAGCTCCCTAATGCATTCAGTTTCCCCAGTTTTCTCTATATATTATTTATTTTAATATATATTGTTGTTTCTCTCAACCTTTGGTTTCTTTCAAATTTAGGCGAAACTTCTAGTCGCTCTAGACAACACCCATACCCATGTTCTAGAAACTTGTGTGCAACATAGGCATTATAACTTGCATAATTCACTATGACATTTATGATTTCCACATAATGAAAACATCTGGAAGCATGTTGAAATGTTACAATTGTGCCATTAATTTTTTTTTGAAAACTATTAACTTTTGTTTGGGTATACAGGAAGCAAAATTTAAACTCTAGTATTCAGTGCCAAAGAGTCCTATGAACTTGTTTTTGTACACAATTTCATTCATACTCATGGAACAATTTAAAAAAACTGGTGCTGCTGGGATCATAACAGTGCATCCAAAAGCTCTACTCGCAATTATAAGGCCTCTGCTTCCTTTACATTTTCAATATGTATGTCATTTATTTTTATATTGGTGTTAAAAAAAATTGTGCTTGGCTTGCAGGTTAGGTGGGGCTGGAGTTGGAGCTGGAGATTGGCCCTCAGGCCCAAATTTCAAACTAAGGCTTTGATACCATGTGTAGGGACCTTAATTTAAGTAAGCCTAAAAATTTCATACAATTAAACATAAATTTCTTTCAATGTGTAAGTAATTCATTAATCATCGTAAAAGCATATAATATTCAACAGAGAATTAAATTTAACCACAACATGAAATAGATTACATAATCATCACATAACTCATCAAATTCAGAAATAAAAATACCTCTACCTGATGCTAAATTCTCGCTTATCTTCTTATCTGGTTGTCCTCCCTGCTGCTTTGCCTAGACTTCTACTTGACCAAACCCTATCCAAAATGACTAACCACCCAGCTAGCTAGGAGCAGCCCATTTGGCTCCCTAGCTCCAGGATACCGTAAGGAATCCTGGCCCCCGTGCCCAAAACTCCCAGCAACCCAGTGCCCACTGCAATGGTTCACCAAAACTCCAGAACCCCACTCCAAAACCAAAAACATATGCCACAGAAATACATACCTCCCCTTAATAATTCTCCTCCCCCATAATTTTCATAATCCTCTCCCATAGGACTCTTTCCCATCATATCTCCCCCCCATCCACCGACTTCCTATCCTCCATTAATTACCTTATCCTCCCCATTATTACCTTATTCCATGCCTTTATTACCTTATCCTTCATTCATTACCTTATCCTCCATTTAATGCTTCATTCCCCCCCTACATACGTAAAGTCTTATTATTAATAATTTAAAGTTATTAAGCCCCTTTAATTTATTACTCAAATCTTTAATGAGACAATTAATTAATTAATTAATCATCAACAGATATAAATAATTAATTAATTAATATTATTAAGAAATAATCATTGTTTAACTAAAACCATATTAGGACAATTAATTATCTAATTAATTATACTTAATAATCCCTATGCAACAATTTAACCAGGGTTGTTACAAGAAGCATCTAGATCCCCATATAACCTGCACAACATGGGCACCATATAATGATAAGTCTTCCTTAAAGCACGTGTGGGGTACCCTCCCTTGGGTCTATTCTTAAACTACTTTTCTACCTTGTACCATCTAGGGAACAAGTCTTTAGGTATGTATTCAAACTCATCGAGGAGTTTGTTGTCCAAATTTTTAGTCCCCTTCTCAATGTGATAGACTCTTGTTATGTGTTCTGGTTGAAACAATGCTATGGGTTATTTCCTAGAATTAGAGGAATATATGTCTTTCAAATATATATATTTTAAGATCCAAGTGATGTTATCTATGAAATGGAATATAGAAGCATAGACTGCTACCATGAATATTTCATATTTTTTTATATTCTTGAAGATTTTTAATTCATCCTAATCCTTGGCATTGGTGGAGAAGTTTCTCTTTTTGAACATCTAGTGTACATTTCCCCAAATGAGTGTTTCTCCTTCCTTTTCAAGAAGTCCATAGGTGTCATCATACATATCTCCAACCACTTCTAGTTCATATTCATCTTGTCGACCGCTGGCCGAGGCTTTGGTATTTGGTGCTTTACTTGTTTCCATTTTCTTAGGAGACATGTCTGAACCTATCAAGAAAAATAAGGATCAATATGAATGTAATATCATAAAAGGAATCAAAACTTATATATTCCACTCAAGTACCAAAAGATTCACTTGAGCTGATGTTGGGTGGAAGGCCATCATATTCGGAGGATGATAAAATAATAGAAGACATGCCATATGGTCTGGTGAAAAATAGAGGGGAAGCGACTTCAAAGGATGCTTTAAATTCAAAATAGGTCAATTTAATATTAACTTCTCTAATGAAAATAGGATAATTTGAAAACAAGTTCTCCAATGACTATTAATGCATTTTCCGTGAAAATATTCATTGTGCAACTTGTTCATCGGTGAGAATGATCTTAACTCCTCCAACTGTGTCAGAGGAATTGTCATGAAATGATTCAATGACTTATGTAAATTGGGGAATTTGAGTCAGTATTTCTCATAGTTAATCGAAGAATTTAATTCTAAATATTCTGATATCCAATTAGTAGAGTTAAAAGGGAAGTTTATGATTGGGGAGAAATTTTTATGTGACAACCCTCCAAAGACAGGGAAAATGTTTCATACTAAGTTTCATTATGAGGATTAACTCATGCCAGAATTGAAATATTCATTTGATGGGATTTAGAACTTATCTTATAGATGACCTATTGAATGTTTTTGTGATAGAGCTTCAAAGTTTGGAAAACAATGGTTTAGGGATATGGCAATGGAAGCATCACTAGTGTCTTTTTTCATTACAATGTCGTGATAGGAAATGAAGAAGTATTAGGGGGGAAAGTGACACTAGAAAGAACCAAAATAATTTGTGGGATAATAGGAATAGGAGAAACAGGTTTGACAAGGTATTTCTATAATGTTCAATCATTTAAAAATGACACGAAAATCCTAACCCTAGAAAAATCAAAGATTGAGCATTAGGGAATACCTATTACTTCGCTTGACACATGAAATAAGGAGATCGGTTGATGAAGAGAAAATAAAGGATCGACATGCTCTTGATGGGTAACTATTGTTAGTAAATGATGAACACTTCCACACTAAAACTAGCAGAAGAGAGGAAGAAAGATCTAATCAAGAAAGTAAATGACAAAGAAAACACACAGTACACAGAGATTTTACCCTAGAAACCCAAACCTATAAAACCAACATTCCTTGAGCGTTATGCTCTCTTGTTGTCTTAATCATTCAGAATAAAAGGTTCCATGTCTAATCTTGGTCCACACCTAATACACAATCGAAATTGTACCTTCTTTATTTACAGAAGAACAACCTTGTAGCCAATTCATCTTACATCTGCATAACAAGAGACCTCAACGATTACTGATTGGTGATTATCCATTTATATTCTATTAAAACTGTACAAAGTAACTTATTTATAGGATTTATAGTATGAAAAACCCTAAATAAAAAGAGCCAAAAAATGGTTAAATATCCACGTAGATAATTGTCTACAAATCCCATGAATCTTGGGATTCTGTTATAGTTGACTACCAAGTCGGATTACAAGTCGACTACTAGTCTTCCTTCATTCAATATTTAATAGGTTTCCACATGCCTGTTTTTCAACCTCTTGTTGGTTAACCTCTTCGAATTTACCCGGTAGAGCCACCTTGACCTTAGAATTTATTTCAATGTCTTCGAATTTGTCTTTACCTAGATGAACCACCTCGACCTTTGATTTGTTGTCGATGTCTTCGACTTCAACTATCAGTTTATCCACCTCGACTAGACTTTCACTGTAAAGAATATAACAAACCAACATTATCCCAATTGTTATTTTCTTTTCTAAAACTGGGGAACCTATGAACTCTCATTCACAGACCCAAGGAAACAATGCACATTGCCTCTCTTCCCCAAGAGAACTTCACAACACTCATAGAATTGGTCAAAGAGTTTGTTATGTTTTCCAACATGTCCACTTTCTCGAGTGGCACCTTGGTTATTTTAACAATGTCTCTTGTGAAATGGTATTGTACATCAATGTTCTTAGTCTTAGAATGATAAGAAGGGTTCTTTTCTAGAAATATTTTGCTTTGAATGTCACAACATATCTTCATATCTCTCTTCTCAAACCTGATTCCTGAACAAAGCCTTTGCAACCATGCTACTTCTTTTCTTCCATGAGTGGATACCATGTATTTATCTTCTATTGTTGACAAGGATACAACCACATTTCACTTACTCATCTATATGATTGCTCCACTGAACATTTTGAGCACATATCAACTGGTCGACCTCCATCAATCTAGATCTTTAGCCCAGTCGTCATCAACACAACCATTTACATTTAATTCACTGTCACCTCTAGGTTTTCCTTGGTAGCATATAGCATAATATATTGTTCCACACAAATACCCAAATACTCTCTTGACATTTGTCCATTCCTCCTTCCTAGGTGTCAAAATGTATCTACTCAACACTCCCATTACATGGGAAATGTTTGGTCAAGTGCATACCATCACATACATTAGACTACAACAACACTTGCATAGTGAACATGTTCTATGTCCTCTATTTCCTCATGTGTCCTTGGAAACTATTGAGTAGTTATCCTTGTTCCCACAAGAATTGGCACCTTCATAGGTTTGCAGTCCTACATGCTGAAACGTTTCAAAATTGTTTCAATATACTTCATCTGGTTCAAGCAGATCTTTCTAGCTTCTTGATCTCTCTTAATATCCATTCCTAGAATGAAGTTCACTACACTGATATCCTTCATGTCGAACTTGGAGGATAGTTTCTTATTCACCTCCTTTATAGCATTCATTTTGTTTCCAATAAACAACATGTCATCGACATACAATGCTACATATATAGAATTCCCACCTTCTTTGGAATACATACAGTGATCAACTTTTCTTCTCACAAACCCCAAACTAAGGATGTATGTGTCAAAATTTTGATACCGCATCCTTTATGATTACTTTAGACCATAAAGGGATCTTTTCAGTTTGCACATCAAATATTTCTTCCCCTTTACTACAAATCCTTCAGGTTGTTTCAAGTATATTTCCTCTTCTAAGTCCCCATGTAGGAATTTTTTCTTCACATCCATCTTTTCTATTTCTAGATCAAATGTTGCAGCCAAAGAGATTCGTATTATAATGGATGTTAATTTTGCAATAGGGGAAAAAATCTCACCGAAGTCGACTCCTTCAACATGGGAATATCCTTTCACTACCAGTCGAGATTTGAATTTCTCGACTTGACCTGTTGCATTCATCTTCCTTTTGAATACCCATTTTCTGTTTACAAGCTTTCTTCCACTAGGTAATATGACTAAGTCTCATGTCTAATTCTTGTGCATAGATTCCAGCTCTTTGACCATGGTATCTTTCCATATTTTTCCCTCTATTGAGTCGTCTGCCTCCCCAACCAACTTGGGCTCATTGTCGGTGGAAGTTAATACGAATGTGGAATGGAATTTAGGTGAACTATACCTTTTGACTAGTTTTCTTATTCGTTTTGACCTCCTTACAATCGGGGTCAGTTGTTCCACCTCTTCTTCTGATTCAGTCAACTCATCTGGATCATCTTCTTCATTCCTTAGTTCAAACCACACCTTCTCTATATTATTCTTGGTCTAAACAAATTATTCAGGCTTAGACTTACTTTTGACTTCTCTGAAGACCACATCTTGACTATACATTGTTTTAGTTGATGAAGAAACCTATAGTTTATATCCTTTCATTCCTTCTTTGTATCCAATGAAAATACACTTGTCTTCCTTCTTGTCCAGCTTAATCCTTTTTTCCTTGGGAACATGCATAAATGCATCACATCCAAATACTTTGATATGTGAAACCGAAGGATTCTTAGTAGACCATACCTCATGTGGAGTCATGTTGATTAGCACCGAAGAAGGAGACATATTCATCGGGTATTTTGCAGTGTCAACTGCCTCCGCCAATCATTTTTGTGCACGTCCAACACCACTAAGCATTACCCTTTCCTTGTCCATCAATTTTTTGTTCATTATATCAACAACTCCATTTTTCTATGGGGTATATGGTGTGGTATTTTGGTGTGCTATTCCACACTGCTTGTAGAACTGATCAAATTATTTTTTATAGAATTCACCACCATTTTTAGTTCTCAACACCTTAATATTCTTATCTATCTGGTTTTCTACAAGAGATTTAAACTCTTTGAATTTCTCGAAAACCTTTGATTTCTTCCTCAAGAAATATATCCATGTCTTTCTAGAAAAATTGTCTATGAAGGAAACATAATACAGGGATCCATCAAGTGAAGAAACTGAAATAGGGCCAAGCACATCACTATGCACCAACTCTACAATCTTCTTTTCCCTTGTTGATCCATATTGGAACCTCACCTGACTTTGTAATCCATTTATACAATGTTCAAAAAAGTCAACTTCTAAATTACATGCATGAAATTTCCTGGCCATACCTTTGTTATGCATAACTCAAATTCCTTTTTCTCCTATGTGTCCCATCCTCTCATGCCATAGCATGGTCGGGCCGACTTTATGATTACTTGTCAAGTCATTTTGAATTAAATCAACTCGATTCGAGTCGATTCATGTCGAATTCAGGAACAACAATGATGTTGCATCTATTTGAGTTTACACTCCCTAATAACTCAAATAGGGTTCCAATATGAACTCCTTTCATTAATACCATCACACCTCTAACCATCTTGCAAGAATCCTTATGAAATAGAGTGTGCACCCCTACATCACTCATATTGCTAATAGATAGCATGTTTCTTTCGAAACCCAAAATTTGTAGCGCACCTGCAAGGGTTCTACTCCTCCCATCCTGCAGTATCAGTCGAACTCTTCCTCATCCAAAAATTTTGGTTGTCGATTTGTCCACCAAGAACACATCTCCTCATTCATATCATTCATATTCATAGAACCATTCTTTATGTGGTTTCATATCTTAGGATGCTCCTAAGTCGATCAACCAAACATATTGATTCGACTATGTACTGGTAGATGTCAGGTACACATCACCTCCCTTATCTGGAGTCATATTTCTCTCAGTCCACTGCTTCTCGTCAGATCTTGTATTGACTTCCATTTCCTTTGAATTGTAGTCCCTTTTGTAATTCCCATCTTTACCACATTTCCAACATCTTATTGTCAACTGAACATGGGATTTATATATACCCTTTGACTTAGACTCTCTACTAGAGACTTTTCCTTTATCTCTATCAATCGGTCGACCTCTCATCACTAAAACATATTTGGTCGATCCTTCCATGTTATTCCTTCTCATTTATTCTGACAATAGAGATGAAACCATGTCTTATTACACTAATGTGGTTGTATTACTCCCTATATCCACAACTAAGCTATTCCATGAGTCTGGCAAAGAACATAATAAGACAATACATTTCTTCTCCTCAATGATTTTAATTTTCACAAAATATAACTAGATTATAATGGTATTAAACACATTTAAATTCTCAGTCACCAAACTACCCTCACTCATCCTCAGAAGATACAATTTATTTCTAAGAAAAAAATTACTTACCATGGATTTCGACTAGTACAAGCACCCCAACTTGTCCCACACTTTCGTGGTTGAATCTTCACTTGAGACATTCAACAGTATTGAATCTGCAAGACAAAGTTGAATCATACTCCTTTCCCTTATCTAAAGTTTATCCCATTCTTCTGTCAACATACCTATTGGCATGGTACCTGGACAAAATATTGTCCATTGTTATTGATCTACAAGAAGATCTTCAATTCTAAGCTTCCAAAGCTCAAAATTCTGGCCATTAAATTTTTCTATCTCTATTCTCTATATGCTCTCCATTATTTAACACAATATTTAAAGATTTATTACTTACAACTCTAACTAAACCTAGGGTTTATCTCAATTACAAGGTTGTTAAACCAAGCTCTAATACCACATGTTAATAAATGAGGAACACTTCCATGAATAACCTAGTAGAAGAGAGGAATAAATATATAATCAAGAAAGTAAATGATAAAGCAAACACATAGTACAAATATATTTTACCCTGGAAATCCAAACCGGGAAAACCAACATTCCTTAAGCATTCTTATCTCTTGTTGTCTTATTCATTCAAAATTAAAGGTTACTTGTCTAACCTTGGTCCACACCTAAGACACAATCGACATCATACCTTATTTATTTACAAAAGAACAACATTGTATCCAATTCATCTTACATATGCATGAACAATGACCTATACAATTATTGATTGGTGATTAGCCATTCATCATCTATTATAGCTTTACAACACACCTTATTTATAGGATTTATAGTAGGAAAAACCCTAAATAAAAGGAACCCAAAGATAGTTACAGATCCACATAGATCATTAGCTACAAATCCAATGAATCTTAGGATTATATTACAATCGACTACCAGTCGACCTTCATTCGGTTTCCACATGCCCACCTGTCGACCTTAGACTTACTATAGAGCCACCTCGACCTTAGACTTACTATAGATGTCTTTGACTTCATCTTTACCCGATCGAAACACCTAAACCTTCAACTTGTTATCGATGTCTTTGAATTTGACTATCAGTCGATCCACCTTAACTGGAATTTCACTATAAAGAATATAACAACCCAAAACATATCTTCATCTCCTTGATGCTTAGTGAAACAATGATATATGAGAAACAAAACCCTATTTATAGGATTTTGGTAACTTGTGTGTTAAATACGAGTAGTATTCATTAAAATTGTCAAGATTAGGTTAATTCCTCTTATGTACATCAAAGAACTTATCACGAAGTGTGCCAAATTCTATCGAAGTGGATGGAGACAACTCCTTCGATGAAATATGAGGAGTTGATGTTAACTCCTCTGATTTCATTGGAGGAGTTACAAGTAACTTGAGAAATCGGAAAGCTTGTCATAAGAAAGAGTAAGAACTCATTATATCTTATCAGAGGAGTTGGGAGAAAATCCTTTGATGTATCAGAGGAGTTGAAGGTAACTCCTCCGATGTACATCAAAGGAGTTTCAATTAACATTGCAAAAAATTAAAAACTTGTCTTGAAATATTTTTTAAGTGTTTTCTCTTTTAGAAATGTAAATTGAGAGAAGTGAAATTTAAAGGATGAGATTGAGAGCTAAGTAAAGAAACTGCTTCAGGAGCTTATCAAAATAAAAAATATAAGGGGCTCCATTTCTTGAAATAAATTTACAAATGGATTACAAGGAAAATGAATGGTTGTAGTGCCTGGCACATTAGGGCCACAAAATTTGGGTGATAATTTATTATCCTTATTTTGTTGCTTGAGGGACATTTTTTTGTATTGTTGTAGCCTTATAAATACCCAATCCCCCAATTCAAATTCCCTTTCACTGCGATGTTGATCTGCTTGTTGTTTCATCCTATTTTGTGCCTAACCAAGTTGTCCTTCAATAGTTGGAGGTGTCATTGTTTCATGGAAAACTGCATAGGAGATCTAGCTAAAGCATACACAAACAAAGCTTATCAAGAAAAGGAAGAGAGATACACAATGAATAATTAGAATCAATGCATATTATGATCTTATCAATGAGTGAGTGATCTTCAATCATATAGGAAATGACATCTTATAATTAGGAATGCATGCATAATAGTGATGCTCTAAGATTCGAAATTCTAAAATAGAACTAGTCAGTTAACTCCCATTGAACTAGTGTTACTCCCACTAAACTAGTGTGTCGAAAATAGAAATTTCTCCAACAACCCCACTGAACATCACTATGGAGTAAAAAATGAGTCCCAGCTACTAGGCCATATTAGGTACTCATGTACAATGAAACTAATGAACACTAAATAAAAGTGAGGAAAGAGGGAAAACCATGTGGGAATGAACCGCCCCCCCCCTCAAAAGATAATGTATCAAAAGAAGAAAATGATAGTTGATAGGAAATTGTGTTCTTCACTGCAAGACGATCTCACAAAGTCTAAAAATTCTTCTCATTGAAAGTCTTTGTGAAGATGTATAAATATTTATGGATCTGATGAAGTCCTTTGACAACCTGTCGGGACTTGTACCTCTTGATCCTCTGCACCCATATGCACCTGAAAATATTCATTTCTAGTTGAAGTGGAACCATATGCCAAGTTTGATTCTCTAGGAGAGAGTCAGACTCCTCCTACATGGATGATTTCCATAATGGATTTCCCAAAACCTTATTGTAGGTCTGTGGATCAGTAGATTGAACCATATAGAAATGCATGGGCATCACAGGTTGTAGAGCTGAAAAATACATAAGAAGACTCCTCATGTTGAGATCAATTCCTCCTCGAATCCGATGGATTACCTACAAGGTTTCTTGTTGGTTGAAGTGTGGTATGTGCCTTCTTCAGCATCTGTTGAAGCTTCAATACCAACTTCTTATCTGGATGTACTATATGCTTATTTCCATGTACAGAACTTGAGTGTATGGAATCATATCTGATGTCTAAAACTGATGGAAGCACAAGAGTTTCATTAGAGGTACATGCAAAGTACTCTCCTTATGTGTAAGTAGAATAGAGGAGTCATCGTCAGAAAAATTAATGAATTTATACAACCTTGACTTGTGATCCACCTCACCAAATGAAATGATGGAATTGTCATGCATGTCAATTACTAAAACTAAATATGATGTAAATTCAACCCTCTTACCTTTCTGATTGATCTGATAAACTAAGAGCATATTCATAGAAATCTTTGGAACATGTAAAACATTCTCAAAAATACCATTATGGAGTTCCACTGTCCCTTCTCCTGCTACTGCTACAGGAGTATCATCCCCCATGAGAATAGGAGGTCCAGAGCATGAAATCAAAGAAGTAAAAAATTCATCTTTAGCTTCCATATGATGTGATGCACTAGAATCTATAATAACTTAATCAAATGAGGAATTAATTGCAACCAGAGCATGATGATTACCTTTCTTAGGAGCGGGATCTTATTCCTTCTGCTTCTTGATTCCCTTTGGAATGAAGTTTCCAAGATTGTTATGTTGAAGTGAGTGTGCTATAAGATTGATATGTTTCTTCATGCATGTGGATTCTTCATGATTCGGTTTATTGCAGTAAGTGCATTGATTTCCCTTCTTCTTATTCTTCAAATATGAAGAGTGTTTGGAACCTAAAGAATCGTTAAAGGGTTTGGAATATTCCTCCTTCTCGTTCTGTTTCTCCTTCCTATTCTGTTTAGATGATCATTTTCCATCATGCATGGTGAGTGCATGTGATTTTTTTATTCTTGACGAGGCCCATGTGTATGAGTTTTGTCTACTCTTGTGTGAGAGACTCAATGAACTGAGCCATCGTAGGAATTTTCCAATTTGTTCCAAAAAGACATCTGCCATAATGTAAATTGGAGACATATACAATGTATTATGGTCCTAACTTGGCCAAGATTGTTAGAATAAGTTGTTTCTCTTCTGTAGACTTGTCAATACCACATTCACCCAAGCTCAAAATCAAATAATTAAATTTAGTAAAGAAATATTGTATATTATAAAAACTTCTAGGTTCTAAGGTATTTAACTCTACCTCAAGCATATGACCTCGCATCTCATCCTGCTTTCCAAAGAGTCCTTCTGTAACACACCCACGACAGGGCATAAATAAAAAAAAAAAAATTTCCTCAATCAGTCAAATCCTCCATCCATGGTCTCTAATCCTGGCCAATGGACCTTCAAAATTCCTTAGCTGAAGCAGCTCTTCAGTTCCCTACTGGAATATCTAAGAAATCGATCCACAGGTCTTTGTGAGACTTCACCCGTGTGAAATAGAACCAGGTGGAAGCTTCCTCCATGTGACCATGCACCTATCCAAAAGGTTCTTCGCGACCTTGGACCTTGGGTGTTTTTCTATGGGCCAAACCTGATACTCTTGATTTTTTATTTCCCAATCAGAGAATCCTCTAGGCGCTAGCTCCTCCTGCTAGGCTCCTTCGATTGAGTTGTTGGGTGATAACCTAGGTCCCAACTACCAAGCGCTTTGGGAATTCATGTTTCACGTCTCCCAAGGGAATTTCATTTCTCCTCTCTGAAGTCTAGTATGCAAAATCCCTCTAAGAACCAATTATGGTCCATACTCTCCCTTCGATCAATAACTGCGATCAAATCACAAGTTCATGTCTCAGGTATTTCGATGTGAGTCCACCCTGACTCTTTCAATCCCTAATCTTCTGATAGAGTCAGATCAATGGTCCATGGTCTTCCATGATCCTATGGTCCAGATCAACTCATGAATTCATATCTCACGAGCTCTCATGATTCTTCCTTTAACTTTCCCAATTTTTTATTCAACGAAATGTTGATCTCCCGCCACGTGTCTTATCCCGATGGAAGACTAGGATTTCTACAGCTCCCAGCTCCTCGGGTATTCACCTCTTGAATTCTCTACAGGTTATTCCTCCAAAGTATGTGGATCTCTGCCATGTATCCTATGATACCAATGTCTCAGAGTCACCTCACACCTCTCCCTTTGCAAAGTTTAGATTACTCTCCCTCAATTCTTTTGATGTTCGATTTCTCAAACTCTCGGATCTGCTTTGACCTGTCAACCTTGACCATGGACGGTTTTGATGATTTTGGAACTTCGGGACTTGGAAAAGTCCACTCTCCTGTATGCTTTCAAAGGCTTTAACCCTCATACACATTTCCTGGATCCAACGATTGTTGGTCCTTTCACTCAGATTTGATCTCCTCCTCTGCGCTCTTCTAATTGTCTGGATGTGAATTTCAACGACCCAGATCTTTCACAGTGATCGATCCAAAAACCACTGTCACTCCTCCTCCTAAGATTTCTCTTTCTTCCCTGGCATGGAAGATTTCATATGTTCCGAAGGCCTCGGCCTTCGATCTACCTCCTGTGAGCCATCATATATGGGTCTCAACTTCTTGTTTCCCTCCAAAGCTTACAAACTTGAAACAAGTTCACCTCTTGGACCTCATCTGTGCTTTTGAGGAGTGATTATCTTTTCTTAGCTTGGTTTTTAGGGGATCTCAAGTTCCCACATACTCTTTGTGTTAATATTCTCGCATCAGATTGATGGTCCACAACCTTCCTTGATCCAACGGTCCAGATCACATCGCAACTTTGGGTTTTGGAAGTTTAGTCGCGCCAACATGAGATTCTCTTGATGAGAAGACTCTGATCTCTCCAATCCGATGGTCAAGGAAAGTCCTGATAGATTCTTGGATCTACGGTCTAGATTTCATCGCTACTTTGGGTTTTGATGGTTTATTCACACCAACACGCAATTATCCTGTCGCACAAACTCCAAACTCACTAAATTGAATATCAAGGTGGGTCCCGATAGATCCTTAGATCTATGGTCCAGATCACATCGTGAATTTAGGTTTTGGATTTCACAGAATCTATCCCCTTCACGATGATTACCAACATTCATCAAACTTGTGAAGACTGAAGGAAGCAAGGCGTTAACGTATGCACTCCTTCTTCAAATCTAATGGTCGTGACAGACCTTGGATCCTCCCGAATGGATCTCATTCGTTGATCTTCCAATCAAAATAATATTCCCTTTCGATACTTTAATCTCGCTATCCTTCCTGAGATTCATTAGTTATGAAGGACCTAAGAGAGTTACACTCTTTATACTGGACTTAACACTTAGAATATTTTTTGCGCACCCCTTTCTTTCATTCATCAAGTATAGAAATTAAGTGGTTCTCGGTTTCTGCTTGCCTCGCAGATAGCCTATGTATATCTTCACTACCTCTCCAAAGCGTAATAGAATCCATCCTTCAAGGGACTCAAAACGACTAGGAGGGTCGACATGCGTTCATTAAACTGTGTCCAAGGTCGATAGGCATACAGTTCATGATTATAGCTTAAGCCACCATAGGACACAAGCATTTACGAGTATGAAACATGTCCTATCCATATGATTTCCTACTTGACTAATTTCACATTTAGGCAAATAAAAAGAAGGAAATACAGTATAAATCATTAATCAAACATAACCATCCCTGCAACATTCAGAGTATATCCAACCTTAACTCATAGTACAACTTAAATACATAAGATATGCAATTACTTATGTATTACAGGTGGTAACCAACTAACTAACTGTGGGTGTTCATCCTTCCACCCTACCATAGGCTCAGAGGCATTCATTCTTATCACTCTAGCCACCCCCGTTCCAAGACATGATATCACCAGGGAACTCTCGCAGTTCTCAAGGATTCTTTCTCTATTCATCTTCTACTTGGGTTCTGTTCTCTGTAACTTTCTCAGATTTCTCTCTGTTATGGCCTTGAAAAGGTTTATCAGATGCTCCCTCAACATCAATCTCGTGGCCTTCTATTCATTAACCCCTAGAGAGCTTCGCACATCTCCCTTATGAGTTTGCGCTCTCGTCCAGTGTCTCTTCTCTGGTTGTCTATGTGTATCTATCTTACCTTCCTTCTTTTTTGGAAGGTTCCCAACCTATCACGTTCCTTCTGTCAGAAGGAATATCGAGCCTCTAGGTCTCTATGGTGCTTTAGGCTGACATTCAGCAGCTCAACCATGCTTCCATTCATGTGGGTGTTTGATAATTCAACCACTGGTCCTTTTTTCATTAACTGATTTCTCTCCTTGGGATCCAAAGTAGGTTTTTCATCCTCATCAATGGAAATTTGGGGTTATTTGGTATAATGAACCCTCTCGTATAGTTTTCACAATCTTCCTCTAGTGATATCATGGCTAGTAATTTCAAGGCTTCACCCCCACAATCATTTATTATAAACTCAAACAATAATACATTTACACTGTTCCCATGCCACATCATGGTAATCCTATTTTATGATTACTTACAAGCTGGGGGAAACAAGGTGTTACAATTCCCTCCCCCTTAAAGGAACATTGTCCTCAATGTTCTTTCTCGAAAACACATGTCATGCCTTTCTCATTCATCTATTTCAGAAATCTTGATCCTTCTTTCTCGATCAGGTCCTTTTTCAGACCCTTAATCTTTGTCACCTTCTTTCATAAATTCTGGGACAACAAGAGAATTAATCATAGTCTCATGTGATAACATTGGATAAAAATTTCTAGGAACAATTTTCTAAACTTAACACAATAATTATCAATGTAGTTTATGGATTTGTATCCACATGGTTGTCTTGTTATCCAGGATCATTGTTTTTCCTTGTCATACCCATTGTGCGTATGATCCCATTAGCTTACAATAACTATCAAGGTCTCCTCTTACTTGCGGTCACTCGCGCTCCAGGCCCAAGATTAGGCATCCCCTTCACTGCTATACAGTCCATCGGGTGATCCATATTTCCTTGCCAAGGTTTTCTCGCACCTGAAGAACTACTCATCATGTGCATGATCCCAATAGTTTACAAGAACTATCATGGTATCCTCTTCCTTGTGGTCACTCACCCTCTAGGCCCAGGCTCAGGCATCCCCTTCACTACTATATAGTTCCTCGAGTGATCCATCTCTCCTTGCCAAGGTTTTCTCACCTAGGAAGAATTCCAAAGATTTTATCAAGCCTTACAGTCGAGGCGTACCTCAGACTTGCTCTATTGAGGCATCCCTCCAGCTTGTTTTATTTCAACACAACATATTCTAGGAGATCATGGCTTACCACAAGGTTCTCATGGCTCAATAGTAGCCATTTTTTTTTATCATCCTCTGTCCTTTCTGGAAAGCTCTTTTCTTCTGACTCAGCAAAAGTTAGGGATGAAGGTTACTCTCCTTCTCCTGGAAAAATAATAGATAAGGACAAAGTTTACTCTCCTTCTCCTGGCATTGTAATAGATAGGGACTGTTGGGCCTCTAAATTGACATCCCCACTACCCTATCATACTCCTCATTTATACCTTTTTGGCCTACCTAATCTTGGATAAATGACAAAGAACACTACCATTAGCCATCGATGAGTTCATAAGGTAAAGTATAATTGAATTCATGTATTTTGTGGTTTATTGAGCTACGAGACTAAATGTTTCATGTAATAATGTTTTAAATTGCCACGAGTAACCTTTGACCTCTAGATGAGTCCAACATTTTTGTGTCAGCTCAGCCATCCGGTACTTATGCGCCAGATTGTCACTGTCTGGATCCGGTACCAAGCACACCTTCCCTTCAGATCTGGTATTGAACTATTCACTATCACGATCCAGTACCAAAGGCTACAAACTGTTCTAGTCCGGTACCAACCACCTGCGAACTATTTGGATCCAGTACAATTTACCGAATCTCACCTGTCACGATCCGATACCAATACAAGAAGCAGAATATACCAAGTTTAGCTCTAGATCATGACCAAGATAATTGTTGGATGTTTGTTGAATCATAAAAGATATAGCAAGGCTATGTTAAGCTATTTTGTTTTTAATTCATCCTCATACACTTCATGTCATGAGGATGAAGCTTAAAATATGTAACCAAATATGTAAATTTGGCAATTGACTGATCTGCTAAATATTTCACCTTCTTGTGTTTCACGACTAAGAGTGTTTAAATAGTCATGGCAAGGATGCTGGAGTTAGTAGAGAATTAGCACAACACAACATATGAAGAAGTGTTACATATTGTAGACCATATTTTGAGTTGAAGTTTAATAGAAGGACGTCATTTATCTCCATGTCTTGATCATTTATGAATGAATGTGATTTGAGTTGTTAGCATAGTTTGATTCTATGTTTTGAAGTTTGAGTAAGAGTAATGTGTG
>JZKD02S1950821.1:468674-480163 GCA_000966675.3 Picea glauca
TCTCGGCCATGCATGGCTCAGAGTTCCAGTTAACTGACAAAAAGCCTCATGTCCCGGCGGAAACTTTCCTGATTTTTTGCTTTGTTAGGTACCCGCGGGCTGTTTTGGGTTAGCCCGCGGATGCCCGCATGCAGTATAAGGACAGCAAGCGGTTGCCCGCACCCAGTGAGAAGTTAGGGCGTGGGTTGCTTGTTTTAAGTGGTTTTTTAGGAATTGCTCAGCATGGTTTTTGGCTAGGAAGAGGCATGAGTAGGCCTGATGCCAGGTAAGTAGGGATAGTGCAATTTAGGGTTATAACACCAAGGAACTATATCAAGGAAGAGTATCATCCAATGCTTTCTATTCTTCAACGATTCCTCACTTGTGAGGGAAGGTATGTTGTAACCTTCATATATCATCTTAGGCTTCTGTTACACTTTGAAGGAGGTCCTGAAATTGATTTCCCATATTTTTTATGGATGAGTCTGAACAAGATAGTAAGAGGTGTCATGTCCCTATACAAAATTGAGAAGACCAACATTTACCATCAAGGTCTTCTTAAGATGTTAGTTATACATGAAATCAAGAAGAAAGGGATTAACTGGAAAATACTCATCACTCAACACCTTCCCACAGAAAAAAAAACCTGTAGAGGGAGCCTAGCCTACTCCAGAGAAAGATAAGGAACCTCAAGAGAAAAAGGGCAAGAAAGATAAGGTAACTCCATCACCCTCCAGAACAGTGAGCTAAAATGATAAAGCCAGTAAACAAGCAGGGCCCTATTCCACAATCGATAAGATTTTTAAAAGTCAAGAATTAAAAGATAAATCCAAATTAGTGGAGGAAACCTTAACAATATCACTTGAGGAGAAGGGTCATAAGACAAAAATTGTGAGGAAAAGGAAGAATAGCTCAGAAAATAAAGATGAACGGTCTATAGAACAATTCCCTGTAACCATTCCACAAATAACAAAGAATAAAAAGAAGCTTGTGAGCACCTCTAATCCATTACCCCCTTGTAAAAGAACCACAAGGAGAATGGAAAAGAAAGGAAAAGTAGTTGTCAGTCCTCATACACATGAAGACCCAATAGATCTTACCTCCCCTTTTGAATACCTATCAGTCCAGGATGACATCCCTAGCTTGACTGAGGAACATGTTACTATTACTTTATGTGGGATGAGGGAGTAAGTGGAGGAAAGAGAATACACCCAGCCAGAAACAATGGGGCCAACAAGTACCTTAACAAAAGAACAGACGAAGAAAAAAATTGGGGAGTTGCAAAAGCAAAACCAAGAACTCAAACAAGAAGTGAAGGAATACCAACTACTGGACATGTATATCAAAAAGGAAAATAAGCAACTAAAGGAAACTAGCCAATAACTTCAAGATGACCATGAAGAGACTTCTAATAATATTAAGAAGGTACTAAGACTATTACAATACGTTAGGGTCATAAAAAGGGAGCTGAAAGCATAAGCCTCATCCATCAACATCATTGATCCATAGGAGTAAAAAGAATGGAGTCTCAAATTTTGAAATTTTTTGAGTTTGTTTCAGTTGCATGAGGACATGCAATGATTTTGGCATGGGGGAATGTTGAGCCTCTAAATTGACATCCCCACTACCCTATCATACTCCTGATTTATACCTTTTTGGCCTACCTAAGCTTGGATAAATGACAAATAACACTACCATTAGCCATTGATGAGGTCATAAGGTAAAGTAAAATTGAATTCATGCATTTTGTGGTTTATTGAGCTAGGAGACTAAATGTTTCATGTACTAATGTTTTAAATTCCCACCTGTAACCTTTGAACTCTATATGAGTCCAACATTTATGTGTCAACTTAGCCATCCGGTACTTATGCACTAGATTGTCATTGTTTGAATCCAATACCAAGCGCACCTTCATTTCAGATCCAGTACTGAACTATTCACTGTCACGATCCGGTACCAACAGTCGCAGACTGTTCTAGTCCATTACTAACCACTTGTGTACTATTTGGATCCGGTATGATTTATCGAATCTCACCTTTCACGATCCGGTACCAATATAGGAAGCATAATATACCAATTTTAGCTCTAGATTGTGACGAAGATAATTGTTGGATGTTTTTTGAATCATCAAATCTATAGCAAGGCTATGCTAAGCTAGTTTGATTTTGCTTCATCCTCATACACTTCGTGTCATGAGGATGAAGCTTAAAATATGTAACCAAATATGTAAATTTGGCAATTGACTGATATGATAAAGATTTCCCCTCCTTATGTTTCACGACTAAGACTGTTTAAATAGTCATGGCAAGGATGGTGGAGGTAGTAGAGAATTAGCATAACACAACATATGAAGCAACATTACATATTGTAGATATTATTCTGAGTTGAATTTTAATAGAAGGACATCATTTATCTCCATGTCTTGATCATTTATGAATGAATGTGAGTTGAGTTTTTAGCATAGTTTGATTCTATGTTTTGAAGTTTGAGTAAGAGTAATGTGTGGATTGGAAGCAAGTTTACTGTAGACTCTAGTCGTTGACCTGTTGAAGTGGCAAGGGCCCACCACCCAACAAAGGTCAACATTCTTATAGATTAGTGTTAGTATTTGATTTTAATAGTATAGATGTTAGAATAGCTGAAGCTTTGATCCTTTCAGATGATAGCAATATAGTTCATTTTAGAGTTTCGATTATATGATTGTTTAGAGATATTTACTTACTCTGTTTTGCATATGCTCTCTCTGTTTTATGGATTTGATTTTGTTTCATGGATATGAATGTTGGTAGTAGTAGTTAGACATATTTGAAGGAGAACTAGTGAAGTTCACAAAAACACATTGTGAATCACAACATACTCAGTATATTGACTATTGAACTACCCATGCTATGTCTTGATGATTGATGTGTGATTATTGATGTGTGATTTCCCTTTCAGAAGTGTGATTGCATAGTTAACTTTCTGGGTCAGATAGAAGAGTTGATTTGTCAAAATAACTCCATCTCATACTTGCGTGTGCCATAATGGAGTAGATAGCCTCTCTATGAAAGACAACCAAAGTTTGTTTCGGTTTGCTAGCTTGCTTTGTTTCCAGCATGCATAATTTAGAATAGTTATATGCTCATGACATTAGAATTACCTTTCTTACTAGTGTCTTGTAACTTTGTTGATTACAAATCCCAGATTGATAATTAATGAGTGCATTATAATAATCATATAAGTAGCACAACAGGGATGAAGTTTACTCTCCTTCTCACCTGTATCACAGGTATACAAAAATTCATGAGACATCATTATAAATTTTAAATTCAAAATTTTATTGTAAATCTGTCACCCACATATTTTCCAAATTCCACATTTTTTTTTCATATTTGTTCCACACAGGAACCAAATTCATAATTATGGGGATTTCCTTCCCATAGAGGTTTGAATCAGAAGGTAATTGGTCTTCCTTGTGGGCTCATAACACTTCCATATCCAAGACCCCTTTACTTCCTGCACTTTCAACTTCAATCAGCCAAACAAATTGTTAGTTTCCCATGCACACAAATTTTGTTATATATTTATAACATCATCACAAACAATTTCAGAGTTGTGCATACCAAAAATCAAATTCACTTTCTCAAAAAGGAAAATACCATTCCTTGCATTTTGGCTCAACAGGCAATTGGTATTCTTTACGAGCTTACATCAGTGCCATATCCATGACCCTTTGCTTCCTGCAATTCATTCTTTCCATAGCCAAACAAACTATTAGTCTCTCATGCATCCATGTGTGTGTGTGTGTGTGTGTGTGTGTGTGTGTGTGTGTGTGTGTATATATATATATTCAAAACCATGCATACTAACAGATCCTCCCATCTATATAAATATGAAAAGGGAATTCCATTCCTTTCATATCCCTCATTTCAACATACCAAACCTTTCAAAACGTAATTCAACATTTTAAAGTATTTAACAAATGTGCCAGTATTCACAGCCACATTCATACCCAATGCACTCTTGCATTGATTTCAAGTTTGTCACGCTTTATGACAGGTTCTTGGTCATTGTATGTTGGAATTTAACCAACCTCTTCACCACATGGCTTATTCATTTTCATTCACTCTTACAGAAGGATCATGCTTCCTGCTATAGGCCGATCATGATCCCAAATTAGTAGAAATGAAACTCAAAAGCTTCACATGAATGCCTTTAAGAATTATTCCTTCATTAATAACTAGGGTTCCAACACTTATCGCCACCCAATTTGTTCTCCTTCCATTCTTACATAATGTAAGTAAAACATTGGAAGGTCCTCCTTCCTTACTGAAAATTCCATTGTCTTCCATCCTATGCAACATGCATTCACTCAATGCATTCCATGCAACGTGTTAATGATGAGCACCTTTATTCCCATAGAGCCATTCCCCACAACCACAGTCTAACGTAGAGTGATAAAATCTACCTTCCTTGATTGGCCCGGAGGACTCCGTTTTTCTTTCCATGTGATTGAGAGTTGTGACCTCAGCTCTATTCTTTTCAAGTGCTACCTTTTCAAATCCCATGTTTGGGTGTTGTGATCCTGGCTAAACTGCTTGTCCGCAAATCGATGGTGAAGATCTATCTTTCCCCAGATCCAATGGCTGCAAGGGATTGTGAAATCTCAACTAGTTCGCGATTTAGTTCTCCTTTCGATCTCTGTAATATATGTGGGTCGCCCGATCTATGATCGGACCCCAAACTCAAAACAAAAATGTATTGAATTTAAATTACAGGCACTGACTCTGTCGTTAACTTGTGTGCCTATTCAATTCCTGCAATGAATGCGGGTCGTTGATCTTATCGAACAACTGGCGCTTGATCTGTTAACTCCAGTGGATCTTGAAATTGATTTGACGACTGAGATCAGTTTCCTTACTATGAACAACTCATGTTCATCTACTCTATCAAGTTTTGGATTAACCTGATTCGATCAGGGTTTTCTTTCTCTATATTCACAATCTCGATCTGTAGTTGATCGAAGGTATTTCTATGATTTCTTAGTAAAGGTTTTTGACCTTTTGTTTTTTCAACAGAGATCATTTGGTTCAAATTTTATTGCATCATACAATTAGTCTTCACTGCCATAGGTTCACACCTCCATCACTCAGGTTCTCCTTACCTAATATTTTCAAACCTGTTCTTGGTTGCTAGCACCCTCGTTCTGATTTTTACCTCATTAGCAGTGCTTTTAGGGGGATTTTTACAATCCTGTCAACAATATTTAGATCGCAACCTTCCCATGGTCATCCTCTACTTGAGGTTTCCCATCATTGGTAATCGTCTTCCTCAATAGTTCCAATTCCTTTCTATACACAACATGCATAATTAGTTGTAATATCAATTAAAATGCATGTATCATAACATCCAAATTCATAACTTCTTCAAAATTTCCTAGTATATCTTTATGCACTTCATCACATTATCTTCAAGGGTCTCCATGAATGCAATATAGACAGTTCTCAATTGTTCATGTAGTAATACAATCATCATCACTATGATGTCAAAACATGTACTTTCATCAGTAAATCAACTTTCTCATTCTAGAGGAAACATAACACCTAGCAAGAAGGGAGTTAGGGAATCTCCCCTTCTTCCAATTCTTTCTACACCGCCTGAGACATTTTAACCCAGCTGAGTTATCTCTAAAGGCTTCACTACATTTTATTAATATGTCTTTAACCAAGCCTATTCAATCAAACATACTCATGTATCGATTCATTAGTCTTATATTCATTACATGATAATTTCAAAATGTAATCCAAGATTCTTATATATAAACAGGCTTTAAAACCCATTGCCCAACCTTCAACAATTATTAGGGTTGTCACTCTATTCTTCTAGAAGAGTCCTTACAAAGTGTCTTCGTAGGGAACTCCCACTGCATGCAACTTCTTTACTGCACGTCCACCACTACCTGTAATGGACTCAGCCTTGAGTTAGCTTTAGCTGTTTACCAAATATTCCTTAAGAAATATAAATGTGCATCTTGGTCAGGAATATAAACGTGCATCTTGGTCAGGTACCCAAATTTTGTTTCCATACATATTCTGGTTTATTAACTTACTTCCATGATGTACTTAACCATATTCATAATCATCAGCCTATTTGTATCTTCCATAGGTATAATTCATAGCCTACATACATCTCTACTTTACAATCAGTCAACTCATGATTGTTTACAATCATTCTCATGTGACCTTAAAGGTATAATCAATTGCCTCTTATTATGACAACAGAGCATCCTTGCTCATCCACTCTTTCTTTTGTTTACACTAATATTTCTTGAGGGAATGGAACACATTACCCTTAAGCTATAATTCAAAAAATAACTTTCATGACTCTTCAAAATGGATTCAACCATGCAACCATGGTATTCTTCTACTATTCATTCAAGCTTGGAAAGTGCTAAGATTGCCTCACATTTCACTCATCAGGGAAACCATATTTGGCCTTTAGTATACTTATACTCTTACATCATACATGTGCATCACTCTCACATTTTATATCATTCATATCTAACTGATATTAATATCAGGCTTCATATCAAGAAGCTTTTCAATGCATTAGATCCATGCACTCAATCATACACACACAACTGAGTATTCATCATACTAACTTAGTTTTATCATTAGTGTTCTTTAGTTAGAGATTACAGTCACTTACATGACTAATCTCACAGTTATAAATCATAATGGTGTTGCCTTCTCTTTATATCAATGACCAACCAGGGTCACTTTCCTTTTTATACTATAGCAGCAGGCAAGAAAACTTGCTTGCCTCAACTTCTATAGGACTTTACTCATATCACCTTTCCTCTGGTCATGAGGAGTTATATACTCCAAGTTTAATATAAAGAAATAATTATACTTCTAAGGATCCTACCTGATTCTATCAGATTCCTTTAATCCCACAAAGGTATTAACCATTATATAATCAGCCATCATGAGTGCATGAGGTTTCATCTGCCCATGCTTAGAGGAAATGTCATGAACATCAGGTCATTTGCCTTTCGGGCTTCATCTACCCTTGAAAAAACCCTGCCACCTTCAACTGTCCATGTTCAAGTCTTATTATCAATGTAAATTAGCATATCCCTACTCAGGTAAGAGTAGTTATGACTTGACAAGGGTTAAAAAAATTCTTCTGTTGAAATTCAATAAGAATTCCCAAAATCATAGGTTCAATCTATAGTCCTTTTTCCTCAAGGAGTAAATGCAGATAATAGTACTTATTTATGCGACTCTCACATGAGCCCAAGTAGGCCAAGTGTTGTAACCATGCTATGATACCAATTTGTAACACACCCACGATGGGGCATAAATAAAAAAAATAGTTTTCCTCAATTAGTCGAATCCTCCATCCATGGTCTCTAATCATGGTCAATGGACCTTCAAAATTTTCGAGCTGAAGCAGATATTCGGTTCCCTACTGGAATCTCTAAGAAATTGATCCACCGGTCTTTGCGAGACTTCACTCATGTGAACTAGCACCAGGTGCAAGCTTCCTCCACGTGACCACCGACTGTGACCACGCGCCTATCCAAAAGGCGCTTAGCGACCTTGGACCTCGGGTGTTTTTCTATGGGTCAAACCTGATACTCCGAATTTTTGATTTCCCAATCAAATAATCCTCTAGGCGCTAGCTCCTTCTGCTAGGATCCTTCAATTGAGATGTTGGACAATAACCTAGGGCCCAACTACCAAGTGTTTCGGGACTTCATGTTTCACGTCTCCCGAGGGAAGTTCATTTCTCCTCTCTGAAGTCCGATATGAGAACTCCCTCCAAGACCCAATATACAGTCCACACTCTCCTTTCGATCGACAACTGCAATCAAATCGTGAGTTTGTGTCTCGGGTATTTTGATGTGAGTCCACCCTGAATCTTTTGATCCCCGATCTTCCAATAGAATCATATCAATGGTCCACGGTCTTCCATGATCCTATGGTCAAGATCAACTCGCGAGTTCATATCTCATGAGTTCTCATGATTCTACCTTTGAATTTTCTGATTTGTGAGTCATCAAAAAGCTGATCTCCCACCATGTGTCCTATCCTGATGGATGACTAGGATTGCTACGAATCCCAGCTCCTCGGGTATTCACCTATTGACTTCTTCGCAGGTTCTTCCTCCGAAGTATGTGGATCTCTGCCACATTTCCTCTGAATCCAACAGATCAGAGTTACCTCACACCTCTCCCTTTGTGAAGTTTAGATTACTCTTCCCTAGTTCTTCTGATGTCTGAGTTCTCAAACTCTCGGATATGCTTCCACCTGTCATCCCTAACGATGAACGGTTTCAATGATGTCGAAACTTTGAGACTTGGAAAATTCCACTCTCCTATATACTTTCAAAGGGTTTAAACCTCGTGCACCTTTCCTGGATCCAACAGTTGTTGGTCCTCACACTCAGATCTGATGGCCCAAATCTGATCTCCTCTTGCACGTTTTTCTAATTGTCTAGACATGAATTTCAACAACCCAGATCTTTCACAGTGCTTGATCCAACAACCACTATCGCTCCTCCTCCTGATATTTATCTTTCTTCCCTGACTTGGAAGATTTCAGATGTTCCAAAGGCCTCAGCCTTCGATCTACCTCCTGTGAGCCCTGATATATGGGTCTCGACTTCCGCTTTCCCTCTGGAGCTTACCAACTTGAAACAAGTTTGCCTCTTGGACCTCATCTGCGCTTCTGAGGAGCGCTTATCTCTTTTGAGATTGGTTCTTAGGGGATCTCAAGTTCCCACATACTCCTTATGTTAATATGCTCACATCATATCGATGGTCCATGACCTTCCTTGATCCAATGGTCCAGATCACATCGTAACTTCAGGTTTTGGATGTTTAGTCGCACCAATGTGCAATTCTCCCGATGTGCGGACTCCAATCTCGCCAATCTGATGGTTAAGGAGGGTCCCGATAGATCCTTGGATTTACAGTCCATATTTCATCGCTACTTCAGTTTTCGGGGGTTTAATCACACCAACACGCTATTCTCCCGTCGTGCATGTAAGTTTTAAACTTGTGAAGTAAAGCAATGCATATAGATTCTTAAGCAAAACAGAAATTAATCAATGGCTCATTCACATAGCACACAAAGATTTATAGGAAAACCTCAACCAAGAAAACCTTTCTTTTATTCATTATATCAAATTTTACCATTCACCATACAATATATACAATGTTTTTAGGTATTCCATAGATACCAAAACCCTAATCCCTTAATCCAGGATTAATTTAGAAAACTGCTAAAAATAGAAAATTACACTAAAAATAGCAAAAACCATCCAAAAACAAATTTCGGGGAGCTGCCATGAATGTTGCGTGTAACTAGGGGGGTCCATACTTGGCCCCCCCTAGGACCCCATTAGGAAGGGCCTGATGCACACGACACAAAGAGAACTACTAGAGGGATCATTAGACACAGTTGTCGAACCTGACGCGCCCACACACACACATGCAAAGAATAAAACATATACCCAACATTCTCCCACATGTTCTTTTCTTTACATCCAGGGGTCCATAGGGTTATATAGTCAAAAATCCAGGGCAACAATGCCCATTGTTACTCTACACCAAGATAACTTTTCTGTTCTCACAGAATTTGTCAATAAATCTGCAACATTCTTCAAAGTGTCAACCTTTTCCAACAACACCTTCTTTTCCTCAACCATGTCTCTCACAAAGTGATCCTGAACATAAATATTCTTTGTCTTCGAATGATAAGTTGGGTTCTTTTCCAGGAATATTGCACTTTGACTGTCACAATCTAATCTCATTGCTTGTTTTACCAACCCTATACCTGAACACAATCTCTATAGCCATACTGCTTCCTTACTTGCATGAGTGGTTTCCATGTATTCAACTTATATACTTGAGAGTTCCACTACAACCTGTATTTTTCTCATCCAACTGATTTCTCCTCCAAATAGGTTAAACACATACCCACTTGTAGATCTTTTGCAATCCATATATCTATCCCATTCTACATCAACAAATGCATGTATGTCCATCACTCTGTCCAATCATGGTCTTCCCTGGTAGCACAATCCATAAATGGTAGTGCCATGAAAATACCTAAAGACCCTCTTTACTATTGTCCAATGCTCCTTCCCTAGTTTTGACATATACCTTCTCAAAACTCCCACTACATGTGCAATGTCTGGTCTAGTACAGACCATTGCATACATCAAACTGCCAACTGTGTTGGCATACAGAACATGGGACATGTCCTCTTCTTCTTCCTGTGTCTTGGGACACTAATACGCAGATAACTTTACACCTATAGGGATAGGAACATTGACCGGTTAACTTCCATGCATATTAAACCTTTGTAATATTGTCTCAAGATATTTTCTCTAATTTAACCAGATTTTCTTGTTTTCACAATCTCTTTTAATCTCCATCCCATAATGAAGTTAGCAACACTAAGATACTTCATGTCAAATTTGGAGGATAGTTGCGATTTCACCTCCTTGATAAAATTCATGTTATTTCCTACCAACAACATGTCATCAACATACAACACTACATAAATGAAGTGATTACCAACCTTCTTGGAATATACACAGTGATCATCCCTGCTTCTCACAAATCCCAATCCAAGGATGTATGAATCAAAATTTTGGTACCACATCCTAGGTGATTGCTTCAGACCATATAGTGACTTCTTTAACTTACATACTAGCTCTTTCTTTCCCTTTACTACAAAGCCTTCTGGCTACTTCATGTAGATTTCTTCTTCCAGATCCCCATGTAGGAATGTTGTCTTCACATCCATCTGTTCCACTTCAAGATCAAAATAAGAAACAATAGATAAAATAAATCTAATAGAATTTAACTTAGGAACAGGAGAAAAAATCTCACCAAAGTCAATTCCCTCTACCTCAGAATAACCTTTTTCTACTAACCGAGCTTTGTATTTCTCCACTTTTACTTCTGCATTAAACTTCTTCTTAAACAACCATTTTCTACAAACAGATTTTCTTCCAGATGGAAACTCAACTATATCCCATGCCTCATTCTTATCCAAGGCATCAGTTTCTTCAACCATGGCGTTCTTCCAAAGTTTACTATCCTTTGAAATCACTGCTTCCCTGACAGTTCTGGGATCATCATCAGTAATAGATAAAGCAAAATTGGAATGGAAATTAGGTGGACTATACTTTACTAGTTGCCTTCTTCCTCTCACCGATCTCCTCAATACTGGGGTACAAGGTTCTTCTTCTTCTTTTTCTTCTTCTGCTTCAAATGATTTAGATTTTGCATCATCCAACTCTAGCTCTATTTTATCAGGTTCTTCTTGCCTTGGTAGGAATTCCTGTTTGGAAACATCCTTTACCTCTTTGAAAAAAACATCTCAATTGTAAATAGTCTTCTTGGTTTCTAGGTTCCAAATCTTATAACCTTTCACACCATCTTTATAACCAATAAAGATACACTTTTCAGCCTTTTTATCCATCTTACTCCTATTTTCCTTTGGAACATG
>JZKD02S1950821.1:488871-500114 GCA_000966675.3 Picea glauca
GAGACATTTTCATTTTGAATCATCTTGTACTTGGACATTTAAGTGGGGTAAAAGGAGGTTTCCCCCTCAAAGAGGCTTATTATCTGAAATTATCTCTTTTTCAAGGTGTTGAGTATTTTTTCTGAGGTTTTTCTATGCTATATTGACATTTGGTTCTTAACATATGGTATCAAAGCTCAAGGTATTGAGGTTTCGCTACTACATCTGAGACACCCTAGAATTTTCTCTATAACCTGTTTTCTACAACATTTCAGAATGAACAACTTGGAGGATATTTAGAAGATGGATCAAGGTACATTGGGTTCAAATTTCATCTCCTGAGGCCTTATACTTTCCGAGATACAGCTTGTACAAGATAGGATTTTGGAATCATCCTGAACTGATTCATTGCAGAATTTTCACTATAAAACATTTTCTGTAACATTTCAGACCCCGAACTCCAGAGACTATTCAAAAAAATTAGTAAGGTATCTATGGTAAGGAGACATTTTCATTTTGAATCATCTTGTACTTGGACATTTAAGTGGGGTAAAAGGAGGTTTCCCCCTTGAAGAGGCTTATTATCTAAAATTATCTCTTTTTCAAGGCGTTGAGTACTTTTTCTAAGGTTTTTCTATGCTATATTGATATTTGGTTCTTAACACAGAACGACTAGGAGGGTCGACATGTATTCATGAAACTGTGTCCAAGGTTGACGGACATACAGTTCGTGATTCTAGCTTAAGCCACCACAAGACATGAGAATTTAAGAGTATGAAACATGTTCTATCCATATGATTTCCTCCTTGCCTAATTTCACATTCAGGAAGATACAAAGAAGGAAATACAATATAAAACATTAAGCAAACATAACCATCCCTGCAACATTCATAGTATATCCAACTTTAACTCACAGTACCACTTAAATACACAAGCTATGTGATTACTTATCTATTACAGGTGGTAGCCAACTAACTCACTATGGGTGTTCATCCTTCCACCCCACCATAGGCTCAGAGGCATTCATTCTTATCACTCTAGCCACCCCCATGCCAAGACATGATATGACCAGGGAACTCTTGTAGTTCTCAAGGATTCTATCTTTGTTCAGCTTCTGCTCGGTTTTTGTTCTCTGTAACTTTCATATATTTCTCTCTGTTATGGCCTCGACGAGGTTTATCATATGCTCCCTCAGCATAAATATTGCGGCCTTCTATTCATTAACCCCTAGAGAGATCCACACATCTCCCTTACGAGCTTGCGCTCTCGTCCGATGTCTCTTCTCTGGTTGTCTGTGTGTATCTATCTTACCTTTCTTCTTTTTGGAAGGTTCTCAACCTATCAAGTTCCTTATGTCAGAATGAATATCATGCCTGCAGGTCTCTATGGTACTTCAGGCTGACTTTTGGCAGCTCAACCATGCTTCCATTCATGGGGGTGCTTGATAAACCACTGGTCCTTTCTTCATTAATTGATTTCTCTCCTTGGGATCTGAAGGATGTTTTTCATCCTCATGAAGGAAAATTTGGGGCTATTTTGTATAATGAACCCTCTCATATAGTTTTCACATTCTTCCTCTAGTGATATCATGGCCAATACTTTCAATGCTTCACCCCCACCGTCAGTTATTCGCAACTCAAACAATAATACATTTACACCAATCCCATGCCACATAATGGTAATCCTATTTTATGATTAATTACAAGCTAGGGGAAACAAGGTGTTACACATTCCAAGGTGGTCCATATCTCATTTGGAGTCTTGCATGCAACAACATCAAACCATAAATCGGTGGAGATTAACTCAAGAAGCATTCTTGTGGCCTCATCCTTACGATTCTCCCATATGTTCTTCTCAAGCACTGGTGTGGGCTTTGTTTCTGTCGCCATCGTAAAATTATACAATCCTTTTCTTTTGAGTTGGAATGCAGCCTTCGAATTCCATTCAAAATAGTTGTACATTGTGAGTATTGTCACCTGAATTGTTTTAAGAAGTTGCATCACCTCCATCCCTGATATTGATTCTGAAAAGATCCTGAAAACCAAGATCATGGATTCCAAGATATGACTGACGGTGCTATGACAACTATATATATGATAAAGAAAATATATCTCCTAAATTATTATGTTGGTTTTGGATATTTTTGGTGACCATGAGCATCCCTATGTTATACATCTCTGGTAAAATTTTCAGCCCGACCAAGATCACGGATTTCGAGATATCACAATTTTATTGCAAAAAACCAATTTTTGGAGGGTTGCTAAATTTCCACACCTTAGAGAAGGACAAAGTGAGACAATGCTAAATCGCCCTACCCTAGTGAAGGAAATAATGCGACTATTGTGAAAAAATGAATCATCGCACCCTTCGACAAGGATAGGCTGCGACAACTGCGGAAACTAGGTTTACTCAATGACTCTTTTGCTCTTCTATGGCTTGTTTGGGTTTATCCAAGAAGCTCATCTCTGATACCATGTCATTGTTTCATGGAAACCTGCACAGGAGATCTAGTTAAAGCATACACAAACAAAGATTATCAAGAAAAGGAAGAGAGATACATAATGAAGAATGAGAATCAATGCATATTATGATCTTATCAATGCATGAGTGATCTTCACTCATATAGGCAATGGAATACTATAATTAGGAATGCATGCATAATAGTGATGGTCTAAGATCATAAAAGATAAAATAGAACTAGTCAGTTAACTCCCACTGAACTAGTGTTAGTCCCACTAAACTAGTGTGTCGAAAATAGAAATTTCTCCAACATGAGGACCTCTTGTTGGTTCCCTATGTGGTCATCCACTGCTTGAACCTTTGTATTTTGTTTCAAGAGTGATGCGATGGATGGAGGATGATATCCATAAAGTGCTAGAAATAGGGACATTTTTTATGAAGTATGGAAGGATTTGTTGTACCACAATTCTTCCAAGGGAAATCACTTGACCCATTTTGTCTATTTATCAGATGCAAAGAAATGAACATATCCTTCTAGACATGTATTCACAATATTAGTTTTCCCATCGAATTGAGGGTGGTAAGATGAGATACGAGCCAATTGAGTACCCAAATAATAAAATAATTCATTCCAAAAAAATCCTGTGAAAATTGAGTCTTTGTCACTTACAATAATCTTGGGGACTCCATGTAGTTTTTGAATTGTTTCCATGAATGTTTTGACTATTTTACTTGCTTTAAAAAAATGAGAAAGAGAGAAAAAATGGATATGCTTTGTTAGTCTATCCAATATTACCATGATGGCAATTTTTCCTTTGAATTTGGGTAAACCTGTAATAAAATCCATTGAAACGTCTTTCAAACATTGTCTTGGTATATCTAATAGTTGTAGGAGACTTGGATTCTTGATTGTCTCTCCCTTATTTTGTTGGCAGACCAAACATTCAGACACAAAATTTTGAACGTCATTTTTAAGACCTTCCCTGAAAAAATCATTCTTGATCCTGTGGTATGTTTTCAAGAATATTGAATGTCCCCCTATAGGAAGAGTGTGCAATTCCAGAAAGACCTTTTATTTGAGTTGGGAATTCTTACATAAATATAGGTGATCATGATACCATATAAAATCATTCTTCCGTACAAAATTATCTATTGAACTGGGGTATTCATGTAGTTTTTGAATGATCTTTCATACCTATTGATCTTGCTTCCATTCTATCCTTTCTTCTTCCACCTAATAAGATTGCAGAATAGAAATAACACATAGTCAACCTTTTGTTTCTTCTTCCTTACTGGAAAGGGAATATGACACAACATTATGTTTTCCTTTTTTTTAGACAATTTCAAAGTCATAACCCAACATCTTTGTAACCCATTTTTATTTCCCTTATGAAGTTAACCATTTCTCCAAGGATTACTTCAAACTATCATGATTTGTTTTTACTTTGAAGTGTCTTCCTATTAGGTAGGGGTGCCATTTCTGAACTACATGTAGTATGGCCAAGATTTATTTTTCATAAATGGGTTTGAATAAGTTTTTCATTTACGTTGGTTTCTTTAAAAGGTAAGGGGATTTATTTCTTTCATCAAAACTACATAAATTCCATGGCTTGAGCATCACACTCCACAACAAATGTTTTTGTAAATTCAGGTCTGGCCAAGACGAGAGTTGTACACATATCCTCCTTAATTTTTTCAAAAGATTTGGTTTCTTCTTCTATCCAAGTAAATGATTCCTTATTTAATAATGTTGTTAGAGGTGTTTATATTTGACCATTGTTCTTGACAAACTTGTAGTAATATCCTATCAATCCTAAGAATCCTCTAAGTTTCTTCAAGGAATTTGTAATTTTCCACTCCCTCGTAGCTTTAATTTTGTTAGGGTCCACTTTTACACCTTCATCAGATACAATATGACCCAAATATTCCACTTCTTTAACCTCAAAGGAACACTTGGAAGCATTTGCATAAAGTTGTTGCTATTCCAATAGTTGTAATACTCTGTCAACATGTTTTACATTCTCTTCCCAAGATTTGTTGTAGATTAGTATGTCATCAAAAAACATTAACACAAATTTTCTAAAGGCTTGAAAATAGAATTCATCAAGCTTTGAAATGTTGAAGGTGAATTAGGAAGTTCAAATGGCATAACCAAAAACTCATAATGACCTTCATGTGTTCTAAAATATGTTTTAGGAATGTCTTCCTACCTCATTCTAATTTGATGATATCCCGAACGAATATCCAACTTAGTAAAGAATTTCAGTCCATGCTATTCATCTAATAATTCATCATTGAAAGGGATACGAAACTTATCTTTGATGGTCATTTTTTTGAGTTTTCTATAATCTGGAAGCATACACCATGAACCATCCTTTTTTATAACCAACACCACCGATGAAGAGAAATAACTTTTTCTATGTTGAATGATGTTATCCTCTAACATTTCTTGGATCATGCACTTAATCTCACTCTTATGTGCATATGGATACATGTAAGGCCTAATGCTAGGTGGTACACTTCTTGGTTGCAAATTAATAGAATGGTCATGATCTCAAGTAGGTGGAAGACCCTTAAGAATTTAACCAAATACCTTGGAATTATGTTTTATAATTATTTGGAGATCTGATGGAGAAAGGGCTATATATATTTGAACATCAAGTGAGCACAATTGTGCAATTATACCCTAGTGTCCATTTTTGAGTAATTTTTCCATGCTATTAGAGATTATCACTTTAGAGGGTTTCCCCTGGAAACCTCTAAGCTCAATTACCTTTCCATTTCAGGAAAATCTCATGAAAATATATTGAAAATCAAAGGCCATTATTCCCATTGATTGCAACCATTGGACCCCTAATAAAACATCAACACCCCCCATTTGGATGGAAATCATAGGGATGTCAATAAAATACTCCCCCATATTGATCTTAAAGTATGGCATTTCCCATAACAATTTATGGTACCTCCATATGCAATCATTACTTGAAACTCTAGTGTGGGATATATAAAGAAATTGAGATCTTTTCCTAATTTGTAATTGATAAAATTATGGGTAGTACCCGAATCAATCAATATTACTACCTTTTTATTTTTTATGTATCCTTGTATATTGAGGGTTTGTGGAGTAATAATGTCGACCAATACATGATAATATATTGTTGGAGTAGTCTCTTCTAGATCTAGATCTTGTGGCAGTTCCAATTCTTGATCTTCTTCCTCTTCATAGCCTATGTAGGATAATTTCTTCTCACCGCATTTATTACCCTTACTGTACTTGTTGTCACAATTGAAACATAGTCCTTTTACTCTTATTTCATCCATTTATTGAGATTTCAACCTTGTTGGTTTAGGTACGCTATATTCTTCCTCTTCACAGTCTATGTAGAATAATTTCTTCTCACCGCATATATGCCTTTTACTGTACTTTTTCTCACAATTGAAACATAGTTCTTTTGCTCTTCTTTCATCCATTTGTTGAAGTGTCAACCTTGTTGGTTGAGGTATTTTTTTCTTATGACACCCAAAAAGATATATGATTCCAATGCTATGCTTGTGTGTAGCCTTATTTTTGGCATGAATATGACGAGAATTTTGCAGAGCTTCCATAATATTTGTAGGATGTCTTAAGAAAAACTCATGTTTAATTTCTTCTATTATTCCACCCATGTATGATTCAACAAGTGTTTTTCACTTATTTTATCCACCCTTGTGGCCAATACCTAGAATTCTGAATTATAATCTTCAATATCATCTAAGTGCTTGATTCTTGTCAATTAACTAAAGTATTCATGTTCCCAAACTTTCCCATATTGTGATTTTAAGTATATTATAAATAAACCCCAAGTGGAGTGATATAAAGAGGGATTCCTTTTTACTATCCATTGATACCATTGATATGGTTTATCTTAAAGTTCAAGGTTTATATGTGAATCCTTTTTCTTATCATCCATAATAATATGGAGTTCAAAATATTTCTCTATTTGGTTCACCCAAGTAAATACCTTTGTACCATCAAACTTCTTAAATTCAATTTTGGGAAAGTTGAATTAATGACCCCCACCATAATTAACTCCACTATTAGAGTTATATTCACTAGTTGAAAATGGATTATTATTGGTATTTTGTTCAACATGAATACTACCTTTATTTTCATGATTCCCTTGCATTTTGATATATCCTTTAGGGAATCTCTCATCTAGAGCTTGAAAGATCATGGAAGACATGGAATTTTGTATTTATTATTTAATATCATTTTCTTTCCTTCCATATTATTTTCCATATCATCCATATTCCTTTCCATTTCTTGAATTTGTATTTGTGAGTTTACCCAATTATTAGACTTGTCACTCAAATCCTTAAGCTCTTCCTCCAATTTGGACAACCTGTTATATATGTCCTCATTTTCTTCTTGAGTCATAGATGAGACTTATGGAGGTTTAATTGGTGGGAGGTTTAATTGGTGTTGAAATATTTTGGGGACCCATATGGAATAATAATAATAATAATTCTCTATTATATCTTTATCACAAATTTTGAATCACTGGAAACAAATCTTCCCATAAAAAGTTATGTCAATTGTAAGTTGCGTACCTTTCAAACCCTTAATTTGGAGTCTGTCCTCTTGGCCGACCTTCCTTCTAATGTATTTATGAAATTTTGTCCCTTTTTAGTCTGAAATTGCATCTTGTAGTACTCTTTTGTGTCCTCTCTACAATGTCACGGGTTTGACCAAAATTGGATGTGACAAGAAAAATTTGGGTAACTTCCCCACACCTTTTTTATTTTTGGCCTTTCCAGGAGAGAAAATATGTACAAAGTTCCCCACACACAATATTTGCTAGATGATTCTGAAACTTGTACCAAAAATAATGAATATTGTCCACTTTCCAATGCAATAGGTAGCACTAAATTTAGAGCCTTGATGAAGAAGATAAAACAATTTTACCCATAAGACATGTTTGAGACTAGTTAATAGTACTAGTCAGATACCCTATCTTCCACAGGGTTTATATATGAAAGTATAATGACCCAAAAGCTAAGTGTTTTACCATAGATACTTGGATATGTCCTATAAATAACCTCCAAGTTTCAATTTATGAATCATCACAAAAAAAATTATAGTGAAAATTCTAGGATGACTTTCTTGGAGGAGAAAAACCCTAGGATCAATTAGCTCTGATACCAAATGTTATGATCCAACACCTTAAAAATGATAAAAAAATCAATGAATTATAGTTCAATTTGAGGGGGAAACCTCCTTTTACAATATATCTACTTCAATATGCATGAGTTGAGATAAGATGATCCTAATACTAGATCTCCTTGATATATAGGAGACAAAGGGTTACAATTATGATGAAAGGGTGAAATGAAGGATTCTAGCCGACCTACTAGAAATGTAATAGTTCAATATCTAGAGATAACATGGGTCTTTGTTTAGGTATTGACATTTAGCAATCATATCAAGACAGTCTTCAATAGCACGATTATTATTCTTGCAGTGTGAACACCAAGGTGTTTTGGGAAGTGAACAATCTCTCGCTAGATGGCCTTGCTCATTGCAATTGTAACATCGAACTTGTCCTATTTCACATGTTCTTACACTTCTATATGCACCTCCTCCAAATCCTTGAGGTCCTTCATTCACTCTGAATTTAGATCGATCCAAACTATCTTGGAGTGCATCCAGAGTGCAACATTGATTACTAGTATGAGTAGGTGAACCATAAAACTCACAATATATTGTATTTGGAGCGGGTGTATATTTATGAAAAATGGGGAAATGTTGTGGAGAATTTCCATGATTCCTACAAATCTCATAATATTCATTTGTCTATACTCCTTGATTATTTGGGAAGGCATGATATTGAACAGGCCCATGAAATGGTGTTGTAGCAACAACTTGCACAACTCTTTCCGAGGGTCCTACTAGTGGAGGTGCCATTGGATTACTAGAGGACCATGTACCTTTTAGTATTGGACATTGGATCACCAAGTGACATTCTATGTAATATCATGTACACCAAACTTGTGGTCAACTCACCTTAGGAAGGGTCAACTCTTTAATTGTTTTAGTCAGTGTAGAGATCTGACCCTGCAGTTGACTAATATTGGAATATTTAAGAGGTCTCATAACTCTTAGGATCCTCGGATATCCTGCAATAGTTTCAATAGTCATGGATTTCTTTAATTCTTCTCCTATAGTAGCTATCCTTTGTTGTGTCAAAGGGATGCAGGTTAAATGTAGTAATCCTTGAATGAACCATTCTCTTTGATGATATTTATGAATAGGGTTTATTATATTTCCTATTGCACCTTTAAACCTATGATCATATTCCCATGCAGACTCACCATCTCTCTACTCTATCTCTCACAACTCTGAAAGTGCATGATGCTCTAACTTTGGTAACCATAAATATGGAATAAACCTCTATATCACTTGAACTAGGGTAGAGGCTTGACCTTGATTCCCTGGATCAATACTATTAATGTACCATTTAAGATTTAGACCTCTCAAATTGGTATGGAACTCAACCAACTTGTTCACATATAGCGTCCCTTGATACCTCCAAATGGCTTCACATAAAAACTAGTGTTTCTCAACATCCTAATCTCGCTTTCCCGAAAACTCAGGGTATCGAGTAAGGGATCCTACAATTTGTGTTTCCATTAATATATTTTTAGACCCTACTAAAATGATTCCATGAGATCCTGGCAGTGATATAGTGGTAGAATTCACAACACTTCCACTACTAGTGCCCAATAAACTTGTAGAAATCAAAGAGCTAGGAATAACATAAATTGTAGAAGGATTTACTCTAGAAAGTACCAGATTTGTTGACGGTGTTGGGGGAATATGTGATTTGGGGCTAGTATTTTTACCTATGGAATGAATTTATTTGATTTGAGGGACCTCGTTCTCTTGTAGTGTTGGATTTACCTCCTGACGTAATCCAATATCTTCCAGAGTTATAGGTTATGATTCTCCCACAACTCCCTCTGAGTCTAGGATGACTCTTCTACCTCAGTGATGGAATATACCATTAATCCTTCATATACCCCCTCCAAACACTCTTCTTATTATATTCTATCTCCAAAATCTTCACCTCTCACACACCTTCTTTCTTTCAACCATTTTATTAGCAGTGGTAGTACCAAAAAACTTCCTACAACATGGATCTAATAGATCCCCATTCAAAATATATAGATCTTCAACACCTCATATCACATAGAGAGATCTAATTCCTCATAAACCATTATAAAATTTGGACTCACCACAATTACAGCAACAATACCAACACTAGACCAAACTCAATACTAGTAATGAGAACATTAGCCTTTTCTCTTTACATTGTTGTTTTATTTATACTTTTGTTCCTTTGACAAACTCGATTGACTAAATAATTTTTTCTTGTTCTCATGCTCAATATTCCTTTTACGCACCTGCAGTATTACCTTTTCTGCCACTTGTGAAGCTTCCATCTGCTACACAGTGCATTTGAATCTTTTTGTTGCTTACTAATCTTTATTGCTTTATCCAAAAATGAAGGGCCCAATAGGCACCCCTATAGGTGAAGTGAACAAGTCTCTGTATTCCTATACAATCTTGTCCATTTTTTTTATTTTGTGTAAAGAGACCCTACATTGAATTTGTGGTGGTCAAAGTGACCTGTCATTCCATTTCTAACCAAAACATGAGGAAGAAAAACTTCATATTCTATGAGATTATGTTTCAACATTGTTTTGTCGAGATCAATGAAATTAGAGTAGTCAGAACTACCTTGAGTACCTTGTAGGTTTGACCCCCCAGAGTGATAATGACGTTATGAGGTCAGGACTCATAAATAGCATGATGTTTCCACATATAATATTTTCCTAAAATAACATCACAAACATCAAGTGGGGCAACATCACCTAGTACCTCATATTTGAACGAATTGATGTCGTAGGACAGGAGACATTGTTGGTTGATGCAAATGTATCATCTATAGATAAACCAACCAATGGTGTACAGTTTGGGGTATGGAATAATCAATAAATTCAATCTCTTGATGACTACAACTGAGATTAGGTTCTTCTAGCTCCTGCTGTCAACAATGAATTATAGTAGGGTTCCCTTCACCCACATCTATTAATGGAATAGGCACTCACCTTCCTCGGGATCCTATGAATTATCTGGTTGGATATTTGCAGTCATGATGGTAGCACTAGGTTATGAATTTATGATGTACTTTCATTTATCCTTCTCTGAATCAGAGTTTGATTTTGGGTCCAACACTTTTTCTTTAAGCTCAACCAACAATGACTATTTTGAGTGGCATTCTTCGGTGTTGTACTAGGGAATTTTCGATCTAGATTATGATAAGAATGAAATGAAGGAAGAGACATAAAAGGTAGATACATAGAGATATTTCAAGAAACATAGAGATATAGTAATACACAATTTCTATTAATGTACGAAATATGCAAGAACTGTAAAATTAAAGAACTAATTGAACTCGTTATAATGGTGGTAGCTTATCTTTGAGAAGAGATGTTATGGCTACATGCATTCACAAGAATATGATTACAATGAGGCTCCAAATGCCTTTTCAACATAAAACACAAATGATAAAACCCTAAACATAAAAAACCGTAACCTTGGGAGATGAAACACCAAAAGGTTTGTGGGCCCTGATGGGGGTAGTTGATGTTGATACTGAGAGGGGGGTGAATCAGTATCAAGTACAATTTAAAAACCTTTTTCAAATTATACTTAAACCATTCAATTATATCCAATGAGAAATGAACAATAGTATAAGAGT
>JZKD02S1950821.1:508010-521310 GCA_000966675.3 Picea glauca
GGTGTTGTATCTGCATGTGCATTTTCCTTCATGTCCAAATACCTTCATCAATCTTGCGGTCCAAAACCCATGACTAGGGTTGACATCAATGACAACAACCAATCTTCCAATAGTTGATATGTCAAATTACCAAGGGAATAACATTTTCATAAAATATACATTTGGGGTGCTCCATATACTATTGGAAATTTCTAGCTAAGAATTACATATTGAAAATGGCCCAGTCCAGATCCTTTGACTATCGACTGGATGCTTCCGATCCAAAAAAATGTCGTTTAGGGCCTCAAAACGGCCTTAGAAGTTTAGGACCCAAAAAAACATAGAAATATTGACAAGGTGGAAAAATGTGTATTGAGATTGTAGAATAGGTGGGTGGAAACTAATATCCACATTTATCATTCCTCCCCCCTTAAGAATAAATACTCCTTATTGCATCAAGTTCCTATTGGACATGGGTAATCTTTTGCTAAATCTAAAACTTAGTGAGTTGCTTGTGTTTCTAAAGAAGTTTTCATGTTTGTACTTGGCATTGTCTTCTTAAGGGATTTCATGAACCTTTTGTTGGAGGGGTTGGATCCATTGAACTATTATAGATTCATGATCCACCTTGGTCTAAGTGTGGGAGGACTTTGTCAATGAATATGTAACATGAAGAGATATATCAATGGGGTCTAATGGTTGGAACCCAAAGCACACATGAAAAGGGATATGGACAATAGAGATGTGAAAGGATATGTTATATCTTTTCTTGATTGGGTACTGTGGAAGCATCCGCTTTTGTAAATAAAAATATATGTGTTCTCTTCTACAATCTCGTCGACCTGCTTCTGCTAGATATAAAGGTCTTGGGTCGAGGCTGTAGTGGTCATAGTGTCCTTCTGTTCATATTTTGAATGGATCATGAAGAGGCTAAACTTTTTTGTACGCGATATTGCTTTTCAACACTTTTTTTGTGAGACAATAATAAAAACTACCTCTAGTACATTGTAGAGACCCCCCGAGTAACAACGACACTAAGGGGTTGAGACTCATAAAAAACATGATGCTTCCACATATATGGTTCGCCTAAAATAATATCATAGAATTCCAGTGGGGAAGAATCACATAGTAGCTCATTCTTGAAGGGCTTGATGTCATAGGACATGAGACACTGCTAGCTGACACAGAGATCATGTCCATGGAGAATCCACCCAATGTTGTATGGCTATAGGTGTGGTGTTGTCAGAAAATACAAATGCTTGAATACCTTTGATGATATTAGGTCATTTTGGATTCTACTATCAACAATGGAATGCAGTGGGGTCCCCTTCACCCACATTTTTGAATGGAAGAGGCACTCCCTCTCCTCAGGTTCCTATGGTTTTTCTGGTTGGATTATTGTGGCCACAATGGTAGCAATGGGCTCCACATCGATGATCTATTTCCTTTTATTTTTTTCTAAATTAGATATCGAGTTGGGTTTTGGCTATTTTTCTTTGAGCTCAGCCACCAATGACTATTTCGAATGAAATTCATCGGTGTTGTGCCAAGGGCGTTTATGGAAGTCGCACCACTTTCTAGTGTCCTTCTTCATATTCTTGTTACCCTTCATTTACTTTATCTTGTAATGGTTTTATTGAGGTTGGTTTTTCTATGAGTTAGGGCCACCTTTACCATACATCGTTTGTTGTGGATTTGCATACCCAAACTTCAGCTTATTCCATTGCTTAAATTTCTACTTTACTTTGACAACATATTGATAAGCGACTCTTAGTGACAAGATGCCCATACAATACATTTTTTTGTGTGTGTGCATGTGTAGACCCCCATAGTATTTTAGAACCATATTCCACTCGATGTCTCTGATACCCATCTTGATGTGAAAGGTATGGAAGGATTTTTTGAACTCTAACATTGTTTGCTCCCTCTCTTGATGCGGTGTGGTCCATCTTGTGTATTGGTCATCATAGTTTCCAATGGGGTGATATTGTTCCTTGAAGACATCCATAAAAGAGTCCCAAGTGGGATCAACCCCAAATATTCCGTACTCCTTTGTGGATTTTTTCTCACAGCAAGTATCCCACCAATATTTGACATGGGGGGTATCCTCAAGGAGTGCAAAGGTGATATTCTCCCTATTGGAAAAATTGTGGACAAAGAAATAACATTCTAGTAGATTTAACCACTTTTCCAAAGAATATGCATCTGTCTAACCTTCAAATATGGGAATATCAAAATTAACTTGTACCTTGAAGGTAATGATGCCTCCAAAGTGGCCACTTGACGAAGATGCATATGTTGTTGTCAGAAGTCGTCGAAGGATTTGGGAAAAATTATCCATCATCTCATTCTTTTGTTAGACGAGGAATTCCACGAGAAACATCTTAATATGATATCATTATACCTTTTGTCTCTTTTATTCCACCATGGGAGGCTTCTTGGGCTAGCAAAAGTGTTTTTTCTCAAGAGAAACTATCTTGAGACCCAACTCTCTATACCCTGACCTCGTCAGGGACATGCACTAAGCAATGACAAGGAGTAGAATGCTCTAATAACACTAATCTATATTATGTTGAGAAAGAAATGAAGGAAGAGATATAACAAGAAGATACATAGAGATATCACAATAAACATAAGATACAGTAAGGTTGAGTCCTCAAAACAGACTTTTTTTGTCACTTTCCTAGCCTAAACTTCCATCCAAAGCCCATACCTATGAACTAATTTATATCCTATTTTATTCCTTTCTCCATAAATATCATGATCAACTATAGAAAATTTGTATTGAAGGATATTAGAGGTAAATTGTCTATTCTACACTTAGTTCCATTCTTCCTTATGAAATTTTATTTAATTAGTTATTATTTCTAATGAGTTGCTACAAAATCTTTGATTTTGTAGCAACTCAAATACAGTTTTGTAACCACTAAATGGTTTTCTACAATAGAATCATTGTTCTATAGGGTCATGAATGCTTCAGGACTGAACCTTGACTTGTGGAAGATGCCAAATTGATCCCTGAAGCTCATCTACCCTAACCCTATAGGTTTACAAAACCCTAACCCAAGGAGATGAAATTCTGAAAGTTTTATGGGCCCCAATGGGGGTAGTTGATATGTCAACTTCTCAAGGGTTTACCTTTCACATATGACCTTTGTGTGGGGAACTTGTTATACCATGAGAAATGTATAGATAATAAGTACACATTAACATGCAAGTTCTTCTTCAAGCAACATTTTGAAAGGATCTCCTACTCTTTCATCTCTCTTTTCTTTCACCATGGGAGGTTGCTTGGGCCAACAAGAGCATTTGTCCCCAAGTGAAACTAGCTTAGGAACCAAATATCTATAGTCTGACCTTGTCAAGGACATGCACTAAGAAAAAACAAGGAATACACTACTCTGATACAATTGATCCATATTATATTGAGAATTAAATGAGATACAAACAAAAGTATAACATAGAACACAAAAATACATTGAAACCCAACTTGTATTAATGAATAAAATAGAAGAATACTATAAAATACAAACTGGATAGAATGGTGGTATCTTATCTCTGAACAAAAAGAGATTTAGGCTACTCTCATTCGCAAAAAGATACTCATAAATTGTCTAAATGGGGCCTTTTATCATTAAACCTAAAAAAATAGGCAAAAACCCTAACCCTAGGAGATGAAATTCCAAAAGTATTATGGGCCTCGAGGTGGTTAGTTGATATGTCAACTTCTAGGCGGTGTATATTTTTCATATGATCTCTATTTGGGGTGCAAGATAGCATGTTGGAAATAAATATGTGAGGATTACAAATTTCATATGGGTCTAGGGAATTCGATGGAAACCCCTAGCCCCCCAAATGTCCAAAAAACACTATTTAGGGCCTAAAAGCATCCTTGGAATTTTGGGACCGAAAAAGACATAGAAAAACTACCAAGAATATAGAGAACCCTTGAGACAATGGAAGAGGTGGGTGGCCACCAATATCCACCTAAATCACCTAGTCACCACCAACTCTATTTGGGGTAATCCATGATGGGAACTAACTCTATTCCACACTAACCATAGTTTCTAGTAGATATACTTGGGAAATGTTATCCAAATCCTCTTAAGGAGAAAATTATTTTTGAAATAACCCTTTTAGAGAATGCTCCATTTATCAAACAAAATCTTCCAAGAATCTATCTTTATATACCTATTTTCAATCCCATTGACTGTATACAACCAAACCCATTATGTGTACTCACATTCTAGGAACAAATGATAATATGATTCAACATTAGAAAGGCAGAGAGAAAACCTATGTGGCCCTTATATCACTCAATAAATTTCTTTATTGTCAGTATCTTTCCATGTACCAAGGTCCAACAAAAGATGTTAATTTTTGGGATGCCAAATTTTACTCCAAATCGAAGATCTAGGAGGAAGAAAATCTTTGAAAGATGTTATTCATAACCCCTTTTGATAAGGTAATCCATCAAGCCCCATCCTTTATGATTAAGAGTATCAATATTTTTGGGCACACAACCTTTTAGATGGACCTCAATAAACATTACTAAAGGAATAAAATGAGGGGGAGGGGACCCAAAATTCCAACCAAACCATAAACCTGGGATTCTAGACCAAGTAGAGATATCATAGAGTGTTTGTTCCCTTAAATATATAGCCAATCCTTGAGAGGATTGAGTTATTGACAAAGTTGCAATGGTCATTTCCCTATAACATTGTCATGCCACTAATCAATTGAGTGTTGATAATAAAGAACCCAAGTAATTTTATTTTTCATAATTGAGATGACTACTTTGAGAAATGTCTAGATAGGTGAAGCTTCTCTTACCTCGAGGATGGAATCCAAGAATATTTTCTCCCCCAGAAAAAAAAAATTTATGTAAAATTTTCTTCCACCATTCATACTTAAAAAAAAAAACGCCATAGAGGTTTGGCTCCCAAATCCAAATTCATCAATGAAGGGCCATTTATGCCAAGCCTACCGTGATTCTTTGGTTCCATGACTATTGACCAATTTACCAAGTGGTATAATTTAGTGTTTGAATTTATTCCCTAGCATAAGAACCTTCTTAATTCTTGGGTTATTTTTTGTTTTATCCTTGTAGGATTAAGTAGTATTGTGTACTAAAAATGGGAAGTGCCAAGAAAATCAATTTAATAAGAATCAAATGACTAGCAGTATTTAACAACTATGCACCCCACTAATTGACCTTAATTTTGAAATTGTTGATTACCTAAATCCACATCTACAAGGAAGAGGAGTGGAAGCATATGAGCATGCCAATATATCTAAAGGAGTTCCATGATTATGAATGAGGAAATAAGAGAGCTCTGGAAATAAAATTTAATAAATGTTTACATACATTACAAGCATAAATTTGACATTTATTAGGATTTAGTGTCACTCCATAAACATGAATAAAAATATCTAGAACCTTCTTAAACCTAATTTTCATGACATAATAGGCTCCTCCCATCAATACTATGTTTTTATAAAATTTTGAATGATTAATACTTTTAACCCCTCTTACCACTTTTATGCTTGGTAGATTCCCATTGTGTCTTTCAAATTTTATCTTCCTACTCAGAGACTCAACCATGGTGATATATAGAAGTTGAGATAAAGAGAAACCCTAACATGTTTGTCTACTTTATTTGAAGAAAGTAGTGTATCTCCCATTTTACTATATGGGTGATCTAAGGATTGTTAATATAGGAAAACACACAATGGATGGAAGCAAGGAAAAAGTCAAATTTATGGAGCACATAAAAAAGAAAAGAATTCCTAACATCATCAAAAGTATTGGCCATATATATCTTTATTCTCATTTCTTTGTATCCTTTTGTATGACTAGAATGGATTACCTATTGAACCAATACAATGTTTTCCAAAATATTCCTCTTCTCTATAAAAACACCTTGATTTTCTAAAATTATTCTTGGTAGGATATTTTTCAACCGTTGGCAATGATTTTAGTCATAATTTTGTAATAAGTGTTTCAAAATGAAATTGGACTAAATATAAAAAATGAATATGGTTGATTTTCCTTGGGAATGGGAGCCAAGAAGGTTGAGTTCATTCCTGCACCCATTCTACTTGACTTATAAACATATTGCACCATTCATATAAAATCGAACTTGATGATTCTCTAGAAATTCCTATAGAAGTGGATAGAAAATATATATAGTATAAGTGTGATCTGTAAACTGTCCTATATATTCCACTGGAACAATTCGTCACATTGGATCTTAAACTATTCTAAAATATTAGATTTTTTCAGTTTATTTCCTTATATCCCAAATTAGTTAAGTAATATATTTTCATAAACTTATGGATTAGCTAAATTATGAAAATGAAATCAATGAGAAAAATAACACACCATCCACATGAAAATGAACACAAAATATATATCAGGAATCCCAATACAAGAGAAAACCCATCTAGAAGGTGAGGCCTATGTTTTCTTCTCTTTTCTTCAGTTATGGAAACAAATTACAAAGAAAGATGCACTCACTATGGAGTTTCCTTTGACAATATGGCATGAATGAATGCTACAAAATCTCCTACCTACACTATTACTCTCTCAAAATACCACTCCTTCGATGACATTATCAACTATGGAACAAATACAATACAAAAGAATAGAACCTTTTGTCCTCTTAGCAGCTCGATATTTAACAGATCTTGATATACATATAGGGCTAGGATTTTTATTTCCTCAACCATCAATTAGTGATTATGTATGGACCTTATATAATCTTCTTAAAATTAAACACATGTCTATCCCCATATGTGTGAGTAATGGGAGCTGATTTGGCATCCACTTTTACCATGGTGGTCAATAAGAAATTCCAACTTGCAGGAGGCATAACTTTTGAATATGAGCCCGTATTTAGGTGTTTTTCTCTCCATTGGAAAGGTATTGGATGGTAGAACAAAATAAATTTTGTGTGCTTAAGTTCTAGACACTATAACCCCCCCCAAAAAAATTAAATGCCTCAAAATGGCTCTCGAAGGTTTCAGATCCCAATTTTCCAAACTGGGACCTACTACTAAAATGGCTCTACAAGTTGGTTCTTCCAATGTTTTCCACCTCAAAATTATTGACATAGATGAAAAATTATATGATGATCCAATATGGACCATACCTTCCCATTTAGGGAGGATTTTGGTCCCCAAAATATTTAATGAATGAGGTGAGGAAATTTTCCTTTACCTTCTCTTTGGAGTACCATTTTTCTTTTCCTAGAAGTTTTCCTTTAAACCCAATCTACCAAAGTCCATGCTTCCCTCGTCTTATAGTTTTGGACTTCTTCTGTAAAACTATGTCTTCTACCAACTCTACCTAAGCATATGATGCTAAGTCCTATATGGTAGGTAGGACTCTCTCTTCCTAATAAAACATAGAATTCTCATAGAGTTTCAAAATTTTCACATTCACTATTGAGTCAATGTGCATGTATGGGGGTAGACTAAGTCTGTAGGTGTTATCTCCCACCTTATCTAATACCTTGAAAGGACCATACTATATATTCTTAATTTTCATACCAAGAACTTTTACTCTTTCCTTTTTCAGTTGTAACCAAACTTTGTCTCCCACTTTAAATGACTTCTCGGTTCTTTGTTGATAATTTCTGGCCTTATATTTTCGCCAGGATTTATTCAACATCTTGTGTACTTACAAATGGATATGTCTAATATTTTCAACTAATTTATCTTCTCTCAATGCCTCTTGTGTGATGTGTTCCCTCACTCCTCCTTGTATTCCATAAACAACATCCAAGGGTGAAGGTGGCTAATCCAGATTGGATCATTATATTATTTGCCATTGATATCAATTCTTTCAGAGTGGAAACAATTGGAGGAATCAAATTGTGGTGACATTTTAATGGTAGGTCCCAGTTTGGAAACTTATAGTTTGAAACCTTCTAGATCCATTTTGAGGCATGAAATGATAATTTTGGGGTTCAAACATTTCTTAGATTTATCTCAAACTCCTTGACGTTATTCTTCCATAGACACCTTTCCAATGGTGTATAAATCATGTCAATCAGACCTCATATGAAACAATTATGGTTCTTGCAAGTTCACCTACCTTGTTTACCAACATGGTATGAGTTGATGTCATGGCATACCCCATTACTCATGAATATAGGGCTAGCCATGTATGAAATTTCAAGATGATTCTAGAAGTTCCAAAACCTTATCACAATTTAGGATTGAGGAAGTCAAAACCCTACCCCTAGATGGATATTAGGTGATGTTAAATATTGGGCCATTAGGAGGAGAAGGGATTCCATTCTTTATCATTGTATTTCTTTCATAGTTGAGAAGAGAAACTAGGAGTGGTATTTTGAGAAAATAACCGAGGAGAGATTTTGTAGAATCCATACAAGCCATAGTGTCAAAGGAAAATCCAGAAAGAGTGCCTCTTTATTTATACTTGCATTTGAATAAAAGAGAGAAGAGAGGCCTCAACTTCTAGCCATGTTTTCTCGCATATTGAATTTCCAAGTTTCTTGTGTTTATTTTTGAATGGTGTGTGAGTATTTATTTATATTCAATATTTTTCACATTTCAATTATTTCATACCTTTTAAGAAGAAAACTAGTAATTAAAGAATCTAATATATAAAGGAAATTAACCTTCATAGTAAATATTTCAGTATTTTAGTATATATTTTATGACTAACTGTTTAGTGGAATATCCATGGAAGTTTACAAATCATACTGTTATTAGATAACGTTTCTTTGGGAAAGTTGTAGTGATCTATTGGGAGGCATTTTAGGCCCTTGTAATAAGCCATCATACACAAGAATACTAATGTATGGATACATGTAATAAATCATGTAAATGCACATAGAGGATAAATTAAACCTAACAAAGGATCAGTTGGAGTGGGTACAACTGCTCCAACCATATCTCTATTGTATAAATACTCATGAATATGGAATACAAAGGCAGATGGATATCTTTCCCACAAATATCTTTCTCTTCTTGAGTACGTGTTTCATTATTAATTCTCCTATAATGTAGCCATCTTCTTGAATGCATGTTGTTATTCCCTAGACTATAACACTTTGTTTCTATTTCAAGTAATTATGAACTCAAGAATCCATAGAGAAAAAGGAACATAGATGTTAACATTGGACAATGTACATGAATGGTGGGAATGTAAAATTACCAATTATATTAAAAACTACGCAAGAAGAAACTGACTAACGCTAGTTGAATCACACACTTAGTTCTTTTCAAAGACACACAAATGATTCCTGGAAGCCATTCCAGAAGAATTGTACAAATATATCAATCAATATAATGCGTAGACTCACTCTTGATGATAAATTAATGCACAAAATCATAAATGGAGGAAGAAAAAACCTCAATGAGTGGTTCGAGAATATCATGTGAGATTACATTAAAGAACAAGTGACTGATAGATGGTTATTCAAAACAATAAAAAACAAATTCTATATAGAATTACATGACGGGTTCCTTTGCACCATCCCATATTTACTTTATAGGTTCCTTTTAGACAAAGGAGTCAGGGAAATAGTAAAATACCTAACCCTTCTCAAAAAACCTCCTCTAAATTCTAATTGGCAATAAAAAAAAATAAGACTAGGAAGAATTCCTATAATCTAACTGCAAAGATATGAGAGAAGCTTGGGATTATTATCTAATGAAACAAAATCATCTAGAATGAGTAACATTGGTGACCACAAATACTTTGGGTCGGTGATGGGGGTTGGAAAATCTGTGAGATGATATAATTTGTAGTCGAAGCACACCCAAGTAGAATATGTCATAAGTCAAGAGGAAGATAATTGAATCAAGTGTGAAGTCTACACAATGAACACACACCTATAAACCCTCAGCAGATATTCAAAAACTGGAGAGGGATAAGAGGAAAAATAGGTGAGAAGTGTTACGAAATGAAATAGATCCCCAAAATTCTCATAGGAAACCTACCCAGGAATGATAGATCACTAGAGTATCTCTTGAGAGTGCCCTGGAAACTCCTGGGAGGAGTAAAATATTGCAAGAGAATATGGCATCCAGTGGCACCCAAAAATCAATTGATCATGTTGATAACATGGAAATTGATGATTCAAAACCTGTGGTTCGAATTACCCCTATGAGAATCCCCAGCTTGCATATTCCATACTTCCTTTGCCAGAGAATTCACGTGGATACACAATCACCAAGGTTGTGGTGTCGAACTAACAATGTTGGGAGATACATTGATAATTGAAGGACAATAAATTATCAAAAATTGACCAGGGGATATACTCCTCCATATCAAAGATCTCATGGACTTCATTCCCCTGCCAAATCTACTTTTGGAAGATTCTAAGTCTACTTTTGGAAGATTCTAAATCAAGAGTAAATGAAAAGGAATATAAATAACCCCTCAGAGGATGATCCATTGAGTACATAGACAAATGTTGTCAAACCGATGATCCAATCCCAAGAAAAGAACAAGAACAGTTAGCACTCAAATACATCTCGACTGAATATCATCAACAGATTGTATTGGTCAAGTCAAATGTTCATACTTTGACTCCATAAATTAGTTCAACTTCCCAATCAATTTCAACCCAAAATATTGCAATATTTCCAACCTTGAAAAGATACAATAAAATAACAATGGGCCTCAATCACATCCTGATCTATGAAGGTGATGAAGATCCCAAATGACATTGGTTTGTTTGCGAGAAATTATGGGATGCATCCAATATAAATGATGAGGATAAACAAAAGGCACAATTTGGTGTTTTTCTTCAATCCAGATCTCTTACCTGGTTTATGAATTACACATATCATCAACAACACTCGAAATAAAAAATAAAGAAAAACTTCCTCACATTTTTCAAAACGCAAGATACAAGCCACCTAGCAGCAAAAAAACTGGAAGAGATCAAGTAGCATCCAGGAGAAACCATGTGTGAATATGATAAAAGGTTTAGATATATTTTAAGTCAAATCCTTTATGTAATTGAAGAAAAACTACTTGTACAATGGTATGTGGCAGGATTATTGCAAAAGATCATAGTTCCATTATGTGTGTATGATATCCAAATGTGTGAAGAAGTACTGAAAAAATCCTAATGGATATAAATGGATGATGAAGGTGCTTCGAATTCATCAATCATTGAGAAACGGTTGGAATAAAAACTCACAAAACTGTGACAATCAATCCAAAATATGTCAATTTCACGCAACGAACTATGGTGCACAATCTATTCTAGCGAAGGACATAAAAAATATTATTGTAAATTTAGCGATGCACTAGATCTAGTAGTTTGTCAAATTGAAATTGAAACATTATTTAATATGTATGAAGGCATAACAAATCACACCACAAGATATTGCCCACATAGTATAAGGAATGCACGACCAAAATGATGCCACATATGTGAGGAAAAATATCATTCAATGCAATATTGTTGGTTGAATGGGAAAAATAAAACTAACATCCATCCAATATATCACACATAGACAATTGACCAGAACATCGGCCAAGGGAATGGAAACGACTATAGAGGTCAAGGATGTGGAGGATATATTATAATTTTTTAATGAACTTAATACATCTCCTCCATGTGGGAATGTTTTACATTCATGCACCTTGTAAATGAGGAGAAATATCTTTAGTGAATTGAATAGATTTGTATAGATATTATGTCCAAACTTTTGATGCAGGCCTCCTATTTGAACAATGATCTATGTGTAATTCTTACGCCTGATACACTTAATGCCTTCTTGGAGTTATCAAGAATATGTGTAACATACATAGTGAAAATGATTAGGAATTCAAGATGCTATAGATCCACAAAGAAAATGGGTTAGAATTTATTAAAAAGAAAGTACCCAGACCATGATTCGGTGGCATTTTAAGCTTTCACATCACTAGTTTTTTATGTACATTCTATTAGAACTAATGAATATGTTATAATGTTATATTGCGCATTGAATAATGTTTTGAGAGTAAAAAGTAAAACAGGTTATGAAGTTCAGTCGAGAATATTTTAAAAGAATAAAACTAACTCATGTAATTTTAACTACATGATTTAGATGAGGTTTCAACAAATGGTGACGAGTGTAATGAAATTGTTTGGCATGTTTTTCAAATTGGATAGATCTTGTGTATGTTTATCATGTACACTCAACACTAACGTTATTGAGCCTTAGGAAGTGTGTAATATACCTAGGAAGGTAATATGGGGGGTAATATGGGAGGTACCCAATGGGAATGGGGCCATTCAATGTAAGGTGGACTAGGTCCACCATGGTATTAAATAATACCCACTATGGTAGTTGAATAGAATAAATGGATAATTAGAAATAATAAATGGGATTTCTAGAAGATACCTACTCTAGAATGTTCCTAGGAGATAGAGAATGTTATAAAAGAATATGTAAGCAATGTATTTGACATGATGAAGAATATTGTGGATCTACAAGAAAGTATTTCTTGAGGAGTTTTATCCTTCCTAAAGGATTAATAGATGGTGTTACCCTACCTCAAGGGTTTTATCTACATTTATTGTGGTTATTATTGGTGAATGGTTTTGGTGTTTATTCTTTCTATTGTCTAAGTATATTTGCATATCTAGTATTGGTATACAATAAGTGTCCTCGGGGACTCGACATATATGTGGTTGGGTTTAATATGAAAACAAAAAACTCTAGTGGGCCTTCTCATTATAGGTGGAAATTTTTGATAGGCTCAAATATGTGCATCAATGACTTTTCAATTCCTCATCTTCTTCCTTGGTGTCTAGGTGGACTATTATGTTGGCTCTAAGTGGAACTGAGAGAATGGAAAGATACATGATGAGTTGGAAGATAGGCAACCTAGAAGGACCATAATACCATTGTCACAAGCCTAGGGGTGTGTTTTTACCTTTTTTTATTTTACCATGCGACACCATCTGCTACTCACCATGTAACTCCTCAAAACCACCATCACACCCCAATGTTTCATTAACTCCCCAACCTATTTCTGATGTGACATGCATTATTTGTCATTGATCAGGATTTCTTTCATCCATTATATGATCAATAATACACGTTCACCTATGTTTTCTCCTCAAGCCTTGGTATTATGATATTGATTTATTGGGCAAGGTCTTAATCCTATTTTGGACATGATAAGTCCCTTTCGTGCTGTCAATAAGTGACTCAGTATTTGAAACTCATCCCCGGGCCCTTATGGATGGATTTTTCTTTGTAAGAATTTTTTGGTTATCAACCATGTGCTTTTCCCCTTTAATCCATTAGTTTTGTAAGCTCCTTTTCAGCCTGATAA
>JZKD02S1950821.1:525152-549356 GCA_000966675.3 Picea glauca
ATTCCCATTATCACTATTCTTGATGACCCCATGATACATACAAATCCCACCCCTATCACTAAGGAGATTACTCAACAACTAGATAGTTTTGTTACAAGCATCCCATCCACCACTCCATTTTCACCTCCTCACACAGATATTGAAATGCATGATCTCAATTCTGATGTCCCATTCACCACCATTGGTGTTATTACCACTACCATTCCATCTCCCTCATCCACTATCCAACTAGAGAATATCCCTAATCCCGAGAAATAGAAATCTACAAAGGAGATAGCCCACTCCACCCACAACCCTCCCCAAGACCCCATAGATACTCATGAAGAAACCAACTCAACCCACAACACTAGTTCCATATGGGACCATGTTGTGCCACTCATCCAAGACTCTCAATAGTGTTGTGAGATCTTGCAACTATGTCTCAAGCAGTCAAAGGTTATTTCTTTACTTCCTCCTGATGTGCAAGAGTGCCTTTCTTGTATTTTTCAAGAAAATTCTATAGGTCCAGAAGGTGCATCTACCGTATTTTTTTCCGAGTGGTCCATTGCAAGTGGCCAACCACTTACTTCACGGCTTCCTATATATTAGTCATTCCATAGCAAAGACTTTGCAGCTTGGGCCATCCCACAACTTCTCAACATTTTTAGAGCTTCAACTACACAGATAAGACAACATATTATTTATGTCGAGTGGGCTAATACAAAACTCACATAGCAGAAACAACACTTTTGTACTAAGATCGAGGCAGTATCAAAATATAGGGCCTAATCCTACTCCATGCATGAGCATATTTAATCATCCTTGGTCATCATATCTAGAAAAAAAAAAAAAAAATTCCTAAGATCCGAAAATATGCTCATGAGCGTTGAGAGGATATTACCCCTGTTACGTCAGTGCAAGGGCTTGAAATTATTGCATACAGATGGTCTCAGTTAGTAGAGAAAATGACCACTCTCCAACATCAAATAACAGTTATTTGGCTAAAGGAGTAGGAGTAGCCCAAGGCCATGCTCCAAAATATCACCCTAGTTATTATTGAAGGAGATATTATTTGATAATCTCTTCACAACCGAACTGGAGAATGCAACAAACTATTTCGAATGGTTAATGACTAGTTGGGTCTCTTAAAATGAAGGAACAAGCCGACAGAATAAATCTGAGTGCAAATTCAGTAGATGAATGTAGAAGCATAGACACTAACTGACCCTATTGTGTAGCAAGACAAGTTTATTGGAATTCAAGAAGCAGACGAAAAGTTGGATGAATTGTATGAATTTGTGCAGGCTGCTAAGAAAGAACTCAAGAATTTATGAACTCCAGTTCAAGATGCATATGTCAAAATGCATTAGCTGGATTCAATTTTGGAAACCAAGTGGTATACTCTTCTTTCCACTAATCCTACAGAGCCATATGTTGTTGTAGCACATGATTTCATTGCGAGAGCTTCCATTTTGGTGAGGAAGAGGCAAGATCAAGTGGTGAATTATGACAACTTACACCAAAAAGCCATAAAAAATTGTACCAAATTTGGGCCATCCATTTGAAGAAGTCCCTGGGAAGGATGCATAATGTTGACTTGGGATGAGTCAATGGTCGTGGTCAGGACCTATTGGGCCCTCCATTTTTAGAATGCTAAATTTTTGGGACAGAGATGCATGCCAGATGGAAGACTAAAAGTAGTGGAAATGGTTAGAATAATTGAGATTTAACTAAAAGTATATCAGTAGCGAAAACAATCAAAATTTCCATGCATCAATTGGAAAAGCAACGAAAAAAGGCCAAAAGCATAGATCCCCAATAGTAATCCAAGAAGATAGTGATAGAAGGAATACAAGAAGTAGCAAAGGAAAAGTATAAATAATAAAGCAGTGTGAAGAAGGAAAAAAAATGAACGATTTGATGAGAGATCAAGAGAATGATAAAGTGCATTGTCAAGACAGTTATCGTTGTTAGGGTTGGGATTGGGTTAGTGCAATGATGAGGAAATATTGTAATGGTTTTGTTGGTATTACTATGCTTCCATAGTAAGGTCTTGAGTTTGTATGACAAACACATATGATGTATGATAGTATGATGTTATTGATAATATAAATATTATCTTGGGCCCTTCAATTTATTTTGTTGTTGATCTAATATGATGAGCATGGATTTGTGTTTATATTGCATAATTACTTCATTATTTTATTTCTATTATTTTATCTTAGTCACTGCATGTCTTTCAATATTAATATATGAATCTAAGAAGTGTAAAGCTAAATCTGATGTTTCATTCTCATTAACTGACTTCACCGAATAATATTTGGTTATGCTTCGGGTGGTACCTCCTTCCTTAGTGGAAGTTTGAATATTCCATCATACATAGAATACAGTGGTGCCTTTTTTTGGTAACTTCCGAGAACCTTGGTCTCAATTTTGCACCAACAAATTCCCCCAAGAATGGTGGCACTTTCAAGAGCATGGTCGCTCCCAAGACCAAAAATTCCCCTGAGTAGATTGTCCCCAGGGATATGTGTAGACCCTCTAGGAAAAAAATTCCCAAAAATATGCCCAAGGAAGAGCCCCTCAGAACCTGAGGTATTAACAAAGGGAATGCCTCCCCATTGTGGAAATTTTTCCCCAGGGAAAGGTGTGCTAATCCATGGGAAGTTAAAACCTCCAAACACATTACTACCCCTAGCCTGACTAGGGATAGCTCCAAAACCACTAGTAATGTTCCATCTAAAAGGTAGAAAAGAACCTAAAGATATCAGGCCGCTCATAGGAATGGTGTAGGTGGAATTAATTCCATCCCCCACGTTGAAATCAAGGTTCGACCCCCATCGAAATAATATCCAAAGGTGGGCATAGGAATAGACAGGATGGGTGTAGAAATGATAGGTAAACTAACGGATGGAAAATATGACATGGTTGGTGTCCCACGGGTCGAAGGACCTATAGAAAAGGGTATGGACAATGTATATCCAATGGTGCTAAGGGAAGGTAATTTGGACATCATTGGGATTCTCCTAGTCCCACTTTAGGATGGTCTTTATGGCTCAACTACAGTGGATGAAACACTCATTCTTGACATGTTGGGAGGGGTGATGAACAAAGAAAATGTAGCACTAAAGATATCCCTTACTTGGATAAGTATGGGTGCATCTGGGTCTTCAAAGGAGGGTTAAAATTTGGTGGAGGACGTTCGTCTACCACTTCGTCTTTGACCAAACCATTCTTTCCAAACCAAATATAAGACCCTTCACATTATTGGTCACCTACTTCACGTCACTTTATAGAAGGTTACACCTCTATGATTGGTTCAATTCCTCGTATTCGATGGGACCATTGTAGTGATTCAACCATAATGAATGTAATATGTGAAAATTTAACCACAATTAAATCTATGGCCAACCTAGACTCAAAATCAAATAGCATACCCCTAATTAGTATAGGAAAACATCAAGCAAACCAATTTTCTTAGGGACCTTCTAAAAACAAACCCTATGGGGGAGATGAAGTCCCCACAAGATTGGCTAGCGAATATATGAGGATCAATTACGATGATCTACATGAAACATCCATGATTGGTGCAGGTACCCTTTATTAAGGTGAGCACCCTCCGAGGGAAATGAGACCATGAATAAACGTCTTCCCTAGGTATTGCAGCAACGTCCCACCTCTATTAATCTCTTTGGATACCTGAGAATGGTCACTAAGGATACCACCTCACAATCAATGAATATGTGAATAGTCATAGGTCTAACCACACATAAGGGCAGGGTTACTGAGCCCAGAGATTCGGAGGTGTGGCATAGATGAAACCCCTATATACATAGAAATTGAAGTGACACCACAAACACCGAAACAAGTAGAGAGGATTAATATCCCTACTTGCTTCAATGTGACCTCATTCATAACTCCTCTGTTAGAGGAGGCTCCTCTCACAATGGTTCCAAGAATGGATTTATCACTCTTTAATGACTCCTAAGTTTCATTTTTGTGGCCTTGGAGAGTTTACTCTCCAATCATATTCCAAGGCCTTAAGCCTACCTAATGTCATTTCACTATAAAATAAAAGTGCATAATAAATTTTGGATTACACAATTCTTTTTAACAACTATTGTTTAAGTTGAAGAGAGATGGATGAAAATTTTTGGTGATGTTGTGACTCTTGACCCAACAAAAGAATGCAAAGATGTCAATGCAAATTTTTTCAATTTAATGAAATCTAGTTGTGCAAGGGAAATATATTTTTCATTGTATTTTTTTGAAAATGAAACCTCACACACACCAAGCAGCCAACAAACAATTCCTATATGATTTTTTTTTTAAGAATTGAAGCCAAACTATAAACCATTGCACTCTTTCATTAACGCTTCAAACGAAGTTAATCATGCAAATATATTTTGTTTTTTATATTTTTCCAAATTAAATGAAAATGTTTCTTAATCTAATGAAGAACACAAATGTGAAAGGAAAACCAACAAAACAACAAGCAAAGGGTAGTGTGATATTGGTAATGATGCCTCATGGAACATTCAAATGTCTACATGGGATGTCAACCCAAAACTCACAAGCAATGGATATTAGAAATGTAAAAACCAATTTCAAAAGGAAAATCAACAAAATGCAACTATCAGTCACTCCAATATACAATTTCAGACCCCAAATTTCAAAAGAAACACTCCAATGCAATTATGAACAAAGGTCATAAAATGCTCCAAAAGGGATGATCACAAAATGAAATTTTTCATTTTATTTTTATGCTATTGTAAGGATAATGAAACATCCCTTCCAAAAATAAGTTCTAAAGGTTATATTGTACAATAATAGGGACCCTAGGCTTCACATAAGAAAACCCATAAAAAAATTTGCAAAAAACATATTTCTTTTGCACCCTATGGGCCTTTTTTGTGGACCCTATTAGTGTAATACCCCTAGGTTGAAAATCAATTGTACATGTAAATTTAAATGAACATATTGGCTAGTGAGACATGGGTATTGAATCTAAATGTAAATGTAATTATACATATAAGCTGGTGAGTTGATGGTACAAGGTATTTGGTTCAATTCTGTGCACATTGATTCAGTGCGCGGGAATCTCATACCAAAGGAGTGCACACATTTTATAATGTATCTTGCACCCGTGTAAGTGTGTGAGGATTGAGCATTAAAGGAAGGGTGCACACCATCTTGAGTTTTATGCAAAATGGAGTAAGTTCACATTTTTGGGGCTAGAGTGCCTTTGTGTATATATATTTTGAGGCCAGAGTACTTGTGTGGTTATTAGGTTGGAGAACCAGATGTTAAATGGATAGTGATCCATGATTGTAATATGTAGTCACATGAAAATATTAATGAAATCACATCACTATTAGAGACCAACCATGTAAAAGAGTATGGGTGGATAAACTCCACTAGATAGGGAAAGGGGGATAAAAGTTAAGGATAAGGGGATAAGCTAGAGGGGATTAAGCCCGAAAGAATATTATATTAATATTCCTTAAAGTATAAAGTATGGATAATTATTTTATCCTAAGTTCTAAGGATGGGGACAAGTGGGCCTAGGGTATTTCTCAACATGAAAAGTGTCAAGTTGGGAACATGCATACATATAGTTTGGACTTAGTTCATTTTCCTATAATTCTATCATCATTCCTTCACTCACTCAGTTTTTATTCGTACCCTGTTGTTACTATATTGTACATGTACCTATACTCTAGTTATCTTTGGAGTTGGACTGAAGAAGCTAGTTGTTAGGCCAGTAGGATATTGAATAGATGGGTTGCTAGGCCCGTGAGAAATCTCTCCAAGTGAGAGAATTGTTGGGAATTGATTTCTAAAGGTGCCAAACTACAATGACGGGGCTTTGAGACTTCATTTCCGGTCGGTGGTTGAAGCCTCGAAAAGGAAGTGGAGAAGCCAAGGGACTATTGAGAAGAGAAGGAACACACTTCATGGGCTAGGACATGCATGTGGGGAATGAGGGACTGTAGGTTGTTGGTTTGATTTGGAACCTGTGACCCACTTCTGAGGGTTATGAGCAGTGTGGTATAAGGATAGGAGGAACGTGGAACTTCTACATGCAGTTGGTGTTATTTTAATCAAGTGTATGTGTCAATTGTGATTTAATTCATATGATGCCTAAATATTTATGCATTTGGTTTAATGGGTTTTTCCTGTGTATGTTGCATGCATATATTTGTTATTATTTTGTATGAATCGGTGCAATTGTAGAGTATTATTATGATTTAAATTAGTATCAGATTTTGAAATTTTAAGTGGCATATCCTAGTTGGTGACTCGGAATCCTACAATGTGGTATCAGAGCCCAATTTTCAACACTGAGCCTGGATAGGATGAGTTAGAAGAATGTTGAAGAAGAGATTCAAAGAGAATAAATTTTTGGAGTATGTCTACAAATTGTTTAACTAAATTATTGCAGTAAAATTCAGAGAGATATCATGGGTAATGTGAAGAATCGAGCCCAAAAGTTAAAAATGATAAATTTAAATTTCTAATGGGGAAATTTAGGCTTGTAGATGGCCAAATTTTTTAGTTTACAAAGCAACTATGGCACCCAGGACAAAATTGGGTGAAATTGGGAAAAAGACCCAATTTCTACAATAAAGTTATGGAGGAATTTGACGAGGAAAGGTCAAAATTACTATGCAAAGATAAAATTGGGTTTACAGCATAAAAATTGGCCATGTGAAGTTTAATTACAGAGCTTCTCGTTCAACACTAGACTTGTGTGGGAAAGAGATGAATATGAATTTTGTGATTTGGAATTATGGAAACATCATTTAAGATCAAAAAAATAATGGTGCATGAATGTGCACACTAAAATTTGGTGTTGTGCGGTGTAAAGCTGGTGATGTGTGGAAAAATAATGTTGTGTGTGTGCACACTAAAATTTGGTGTTGCGCAGTGCAAATCTGGTGATGGGTAGAAAACTAATGGTGTGTGGGTGTGGACACTAAAATTTGGCGATGCACGGTGAAGAATTGGTGGCACACTCATAATATTGGTGTGCGCGTGATCACACTATAATTGGCATTACACTGTGGATATATTGTGGTGCACACATAATATTGGTGTGCAAGGAATTCGTATTGAGCACTGGTAGATATTAGTGCAATTTTTTTGGTGCACGCGCAATGTTAGTGCGTAGTGTGTGCACGTTAAATATTCACACCGCGCAAAAGTAGAATTGGTGGTGCGTAGGGAGTATCGGTGTGTGGTGTGAGAACACTAAACCTTGGTTTTGTGTGGTATGTATCTTGCAATGCGTGTTGAATATTGGTGTGTGACACAAAAGTTGTGTGCACTAGATATTGGCACGGGACACAAAAGTTGTGTACATTGGATATGGGTGTGCGGTGCAAGCACTACATTTTGGGCATTACGCATGTAGAAATTTCACATGCTAAGTATGTATGTATAATATATAATTGGTGTGCGCAAAGCTGATTTAGTAGACTACAACAATACAAACCAGTGATTTTTCATGAACTTTTTTGTATTTTTGAAGGCTATGTTTTTGCAGGGCATTTTGTAGGCCCTAAACAGTGTTTTTTGCTACTAAAAAAACAATGCACCCAAAGTAAAATAAAATTATATCAAATTAAAGAAGTTGGAAATATATTTCTAACGGTGTATCACATTCATCAAACAGAGTTAGGATGAGGGATTTACAACACAAGCAATGGAGAGTAAATTTTAAGCCTCGGTTAACTTCTGAAGGCCATAACTTCCTGTTCCAGAATTAGATTGAGGCAAAAGAGAAATATATAGAAATATATTGAACCATATAACACAATCATGGATCTAAATTGAAATTTTGAGCATGTTAAAAATGTTAAGATGGCATAGAAGGTACCTGTAGCATTCAGGGCCAAACAAAATACTAATTGGCCTGAAACTTCAACAGGATGTATCTAGCAGCCTAAAACCCAAAAAGAAGTGAAACTTGAACAAATTGAAAAAATTACAATGATGAAGGAACCCAATTCATATCCTATCAAAACTCTAGAAGAGAAGGTACACCTACCTTTCTCATTATATATCAGACTTCTCAAATTGGGTAATATTCAAATGACCATAATTCTTGGGTAATAGAGAATAATATGGATAAGGAGTCTGAGTCAAGAAAATCAAGAAGTCATGAATCTCATGATGAGAGGAGAAAAAAAGTAAGTGTTGGTTGGCATCACCATCACTCCCCAAGGAATTCAACTAGGAGGTCACAAAGTCAAGTCCTTCTCATGTCAAGAAGCATAAGAGAAAGTCTAGGGTGGATGAGCTACATGGAGAAATGAATAAAATCAAACCACATATATCCGATGGTGAGCACAAGAAGGATGAGGATACAAAGACCTTGATATTAATAATGATTAAGTACTTCCTGTTACATAAATACTCCTCACAAGAAGAAGGAATAATTTCCATCTATCAACTCAAAGAAAAATAATCAATGTGGTGGGACCAATTTGTGCAAGTGCAACACATTGATGAAAACAAGGTTAATTGGAGGAAATTCAAGAGGTACTTTCAAAATATGTACTTAACAAAATGATACTATGGTAATAAAGTGAAGCAGTTCTTCAAACTCAATCTTAGGAGTATGATGATAGATGAGTATGAGAGGATATTCTTAAAACTACTGAAGTATGTTTCTTTCATCAAGGATGAGCAAGTTAAGATTTATAGGTATTTGAGTGGGTTATCATCATTTATAAGTGATAAGATATAGTATGATGATCTTAAGACACTACAGGAAACTATAAGAATGGATCAACTCCTTTATGATCAGCATAAAGGAAGACCAACTTTCCAAAAAAACCTGGGAAGACGAGAAGAAAAACAAGATGGAATAGAGGAAGAAGGGAACTAAGCCAGCATTCTTCAAAAATAATTCTCACGTATAGTCAGCTTCTAAAGAAACCAAGATGACTGAGACATTGGGGAAAATACCAAGGCAAACACCTATTCAATGTTGGATTTATGGAGGAGATCATGTGTACATATATTTCCCTCACATAGGTGAAAAAGTGAGGACTATTCACAATGTACAACAAGATGATACAATGGAGGACATGAGAAAAAATGTACCTAGGATCTACGCAGCCCTCGATAACAAGCAAGTTGAGTTTAAGTCACATATGATTGAAGTGGAAGGTAAGATCAACAACCAAACCATTGTTACTTTAATTGATTCATGAGCTATTCATAGTTATCTAGATCCTAATATGGTGGAAAGATTGCAATTTCCAAGAAGAAAGATTGGAAACTCTTGGTTGGTGCAACCGACTATAAGAGATAAAAGGAAAATTAGTGAGACAGATAAGGCATTCCCAATGGACATGAATGGACTGTGCACTAGGGAATATTTGAGCATCATACCTTTAGGTTCCTATTACTTCATAATTGGTATGGATTAGTTGGAACAACATCATGATTTACTAGACTTTTATAATAAGGAATTTACTTGCTTGGATGAGGAAGGGAACTTAAGGATAGTATAGGGAATTCCTAGGGCAGTAACCATCATAGAAGTTATAGCCTTGCTGCTAAAGAAAAATTATAGGAAAGGGTGTCAAATATTTGTAGCACATATGGAAGAGACACCTAAAGATAATGTGGAAATATTGAAGATTATGTATTCCTAAAAGAGTTTGAAGATATATTTAAAGAAGTACCAGGATTATCACCCAAGCGAGATATTGATTTCTCCATCAATATGTTTCCTAGAGCAACCCCACTATCCAAGACCCCTTATAGGATGAGTACACCAGAACTAAAGGAATTCCAAATGAAACTTGAAGAGCTTCTAAATAAGGGGTATATGTTCCCAAGTGTGTCACCTTTGGGTTCCTCAATATTGTTTGTGAATAAAAAGGATGGAACATTGAGACTTTGCATTGGCTTCAGAAAGTTGAAAAAGGTAATTGTGAAGAACAAGTATCCTTTTCCAAGGATAGATGACCTCTTTGATCAACTGAAAGATTCAAAAATATTCTTCAACAATGATCTCAAGTTAGGCTATCATCAGGTAAGAATTAAAGAAGAATACATCAGTAAAAATTCCTTCAGAATGGGGTATGGCCATTATGAGTTCACAGTGGTGTCATTTGGGTTGTCAAATGCACCCATTTTATTCATGTGTCAAATGAATGGTATTTCAAATAATACTTAGATACATTTCTCATTTAATTCTTGGATGAAATTATTATATATTCTAAGTCTGAAGAAGATCATGAGAAAAACTTGAAAATGGTGTTACAGGTACTGAGGGAGCATCCGTTGTGTTCCAAATTGAGGAAGTGCTCATTCTATCAAAAGAAAATTCATTATTTAGGCCATATCATTTCAAAGGAAGGAATAGCAGTGGACCTGGAAAAGATAAAGGCCATTGAGGGGTGGCCAACACCAAGGAATGTCTCTGAGGTGAGATAATTCATGGGACTTGCAAATTACTACATAAGATTCATTGAGGGATTCTCAAAGATTGCACACTCAATCACTTCCTTGCAGAAGAAGTGTCATGTGAATTTTGGGTGGACATCGAATTGTGAAAGGAGTTTCCAACACTTGAAGCATTTATTAACAAGTGCTCCAATACTAAGGATTCTTGATCCAAATGAAGACTTCAATGTATTCTTTGTTGCATGTAAAAAATGTCTTGGTGGAGTCCTTAGTATGAATAGGTATGTGTTGTGTTGTGAATCGAGGAAATTAAAGGATCATGAAAGGAACTATGCTACTCATGATTTGGAATTGGAATCCATAGTGAATTCCTTGAATATTTGGAGGCTCTACCTCATGGGAAAATGATATGAGTTGAGGAAAGACCATAGTGATCTAAAATATTTATTTGGACAACCAACCCTAAATGTCAGGAAAAGTAGGTGGTTAGAATTTCTCAGTGAATATGACTTTGATATAAATCATATCAAGGGGAAAGAGAACAAGGTGGGTGATGCACTCAGCAAAAAGGTGCATGATATGCATTTTACTGTTATGGACCTAACCCCTCACGTAGGTAGAAAAATATATTTCCATGTAATAAAGGTCAATATATAAGCCCTACCAATAAATTGTGTCTTTCTAGGTAATCCTATGATGAAATACATGGTGATCACTTCCCATTTCTTCTCTGGGATTGGCATTGGTTGCAGAAAACCCAATGGGTTTCTATGCTCATCCTTCATCTTCTGACATTCCATACATCGAGTGATGTAATCAGCAACATCATTCCTCATTCCCAGCCAAAAGAACTAGCTTCTTACTACTGTAATTTTTTTCTGGTAACCGGTGTTATCACTCCAAGAAACTCCTTAGGTTTGTAGACTAAGGATGCTTGGTAACTTAATAAATTATGAATAATCAAAGTGTTTGGAACAATGGGATAACTGAGAAGGCTTTATAAAAGGACAACTTATTATGCATCTAAATAAAACAGTTCTTTTAGAGACCAAATATCAATTACAGTAATGAAATAAGGTGTGAAGAATACTATTCAAGATAACCAGGTACACAAACATGTAGGGTCATTTAATTCACATTCATGAGCTGCACAAGAAGATGACAGTTCTCAATAGCTAAGTTGAACTGAATCAAATTATAGAGTGGTGAACATATGAACAATACTGACATTGGTAAAAAAAGAGGATTGTGATTCATATAACATAAAAGAGTCAAAGTACATAGCCAAAAAGTATCCTAGATTGACTCCACTCATCTATCTTAATTTTGTAGCTTTATAGCTTTACATCACAGTTATCAGATCCTAAAACAATGGATCTGATTTTCTAAAAACAGAAAACAAACTGTATTTAGAAGAAACTAGGAGTAGATCCTCAAAATGAGGTCAATCCCTATCTGATAATCTTCAAAATGTGGTTGAAAATTTAATGATGTGTAGCTTAGCCTTCCAAGGCTATTTGTTTTGATCTCTTGAAGATGAAATTTGAGTTGGATGATGTGTCTTCAAATCCCTGATATTCTGCCTTTGAAAAAGATGCCAAATGTAGTTGAAAAACCTCCTTTTGACCTTATCCCTCAAAACTAGCCTTTAGATTTGACTTTGATAATTCATTACCTGCTTATTCAAAGAGGTTTCATTCCATTCCAACTCAAAAAATTCCAATTTGAGCAAAATTTCGATGAATCTGGTCATACATACTTTCGGTGGTTAACTATATGAAATTTTAAGCTTCTTATCCACTAAAAGCACTGCATTTCAGAGGTTAATGAGCACACTCAGGCTCGCCTAAACCATCGAAAAGAAGAAGTTTTTCAAAAATCAAAAATTAAAAATTTTCGATTACCTGTATGGTTGCATATGGTTTCAAGGCTTCTTGGATGAAGTTCCCTTCTCCCTTACAAGGCTTGTGACTTCCTCTTGATGAATACTAGCCTTTATTTCTTCTTCTATGGAGGTGGAAACTAGGGATAGGGTTTCCAACTTTGTATGCTCCTGAGTTGGAGGTTGGGATTCTTTTATTTTTAATCTCGGAAGTCTTAGCTACCTGTACAACTTCATGTTCTCCCTTATCAATACCCTATTCCTGTCTTTGATCTTGTCATGTTTTTCCTTGACAGTTTTATTAATGTTATGAAGTTATTCATTTCTTTTTGTCAGATCTGTATTTGTCTTTTTAATAACCCTTATTAAAACTTCCATTTCGTAGATTTGTTGTAGAAGTTTCCTCACTTTCTGAGTCCTGGAAGCTTTGGGTTTTCTCGAAGAAGCTCCTACTGATGATTGATTTTGTTCCTCTGCAGGAGTAGGAGTAGGTAGGTTTGGGTATTCATCAGCAGCTGTATCAGTTTGTTGCTCTCCTTGTGCCTCATTATGCTCTGTTTCATGTTCAAAATCTGAATATGGGAGGTTTAAAGGATTATCCTCCATGTCCAAACCTTCAGCCTTCTCTCCTTCCTCAAACTGTAATTTTCTCTTTGTTCTCTTCTTCTTGGCCGAGGAAGATTCTGCTTGTTGTTTCAAGGGTGAAATAGCCCTTCGTTTCCTTTGACTACTCTTGGGAGTAATGGCATTCCTTGTGGTAGTCTTCTTGCCCTTGTCCTCTTGTGGTTTGTCAGTCTAGAGTTCATTCCAGAACAGAAAGTAATTCCATGCAACCTGCTTCTTCTTCAAAGACTCCTTAATAATAAGAGTGATGAGTCTTTGATGGGACAACCTGCTTGCCACCTTAGTGGGCTTAGACTTAACCTATCTTGCCATTTTGGTGAGAGCCTTATGCAGATAAAAAGGAAGATTTATAGGTGCTCGGCCTGTGAAATGGTTTAGAATCTTGAAGTGATAAAACATCACTCTGTTATATCTCCCTTCGCATGTTATGTAAACAAATATTGCTTTCAACAAGGACTGCCACTTTGGTTCCAAGTAAGACATTGGAATATCCTTTTTCCATATCAAATCTTTGTGTATAGGCAGTAGGTATGACCTAAATTCAATGTTTGAAGGTATGGTAGACTTGAACCAACAGTCTCCTGACCTAGGTAAACCTGTTTATTTCGGAAATTGCAACTTCATCCACCACGAATTCCTCTTTTCCTACTATAGTTGTCCTCCCATTGTATGAAATGGAAAATGATTCGCAAACTTGCTGATGGAAGTCTGTCAGTTTTTCACAATAAGAATAAACACCAAATTGCTTGAAGAATTCGGCCACCTTAGGGTGATCCTCGAGGTACCAAACCCCATCAAGTTCAGCCCTTAGGGCTGGTCCAGATTTTGACATTATGACAAGGATGACGTGTCCCTCAATTTAAGAGATGTGCATGCAAACAGGAACAAGACTTCAATCACTCATGCAATCAAAGGGTATGAGTCGATGGTCAAAGAATCTAATTCGACAGACAGAGGATATGACTCAACAAACAGAGAGTTTTTTTAGGCAACAGAATCGAATCAGAGATTTAGCATACGATTTAAATCAATAGCCAGGTGTATAACTGAGGGTAAAATCAAGACAAAGGATAGAACTCAGAGTTTAAACAGGAACCAAATCTTTAATGCACAGTGACTATAGGTAGAACTCAGCAGATAGATATGAATAATCTAAACAAGATTCGACTCAAACAAACAATGAGTTGGAATTGAGCTGAGAATGTTTCAGATAATAATCACAGAGAATCGAATCATAGACTGAAGCTACCTTTTAACTGGGTTTGATACCTGGATGTTGAATTAGTTATTGAACTGGATCTTCGACCATCAGTTGGCCTCTTTAAATGGGATGTGGATCTTTGAGAGCGCACTTGAATAAGGAAATCATGGGAATATTTGAAACGATGAACAACACCCGGACTCAATGCACAATTCAATGACAATTAAACAGTGTTTAAGCTCAGCAATGATGTCATAGAATTTCATGGCTGGCAGTCCTGATAATCCATATGCAATCTCATTTCTGTTATGATAAACTCCTTCATGAGATTCTGCGCCAGACCAAAAATTGATGACAATTGACAGTTGAATGCTTGGAGGACGTTTCGACATCTATTCATCTACAATTCTGCAATAATGACATGAAATCTCGCCATTTGACATGACTTTCAACGGTTAGGAATCATAATCATGCTCGCTTAACATCTGGCTAGTGTGAAAGCACGAGGTTTTTTTATTTGGGCATGAAAACACTTTCTGTGGTTAAGGACCCCTTTTATTTCACCTCTTAACCACTGAAAATCTTGACTTTTGGTGGTTAACGAGTCGTTTCATAGACCCTCTTAACCACTAAAACCTGAAATTTTATATTTTGAAAGCCAAGACCAAAAATGATGATTTTTCCAAGTTTATATTTGAAAAATAGACCCTCTAAAGCACCTAAAAAATTTAGAAATAAATTTTTTGACATGTTCCTATCACCTAAAAATCAAAAACTTGACAGTGTTATTTTAGGAGATAACAACCGGGATGTCCAGCATAAGGAACATCATGCATTTCCTTCAATACCAAATTCCTCGGTTCTCCAGAGCTAGGAACATAGATTCTATATTTATGCATGAGTAATTCATCTTCCCTTATCTCATACTCCTTTATTTTCTACTGTACATTTCCTTTCTTTAAGTTTTCCTTTACCTGTAGGTAATGCTGATCTATAACAATACCATCTAAAATTCTGCTCTTCAAGTCTGACTGATGCATAATAACAACAATAGCATGCATGAGATGCACTCTTCTACTAAGTGCATCGACAACTTTATTCTCGTTTCCTTTGATATGCTTGATATCGAAGTCATATTCACTTAAAAATTCCATCCATCTTGTTTTCCTGGCATTCAAGGTCTTATTTTCAAAAATATACTTCAGGCCAATGTGGTCTGTCCTTAATTAGAATTTCTTCCCTGTGAAATAATGCCTCCACATCCTCAAGGCATGAACAATGGAAGCAAGTTCCAAGTCATGCATGGCATAGTTCCTCTCATGTTCCTTAAGCTTTCTGGACTCATATCCAATGACATGTCCATTTTGCACGACGAATCCCCGAAGTCCTTCCTTACATGTGTCTGTACATACCACAAAACTTTCATTTGGGTCAGCAATCTTTAACACAGGTGCACTAGTAAGTAATTTCTTCAATAGATTAAAATTATTTTCACATGTGAGTGTCCATTCAAACTTATTTCCCCTTTTTTGAAAAGAAGTGATGGGATGAGAAATAAAAGAGAACCCTACTATGAACCTTCTGTAGTATCCAGCTAATACCATAAAAGATATGATGTCTGACACATTTTTGGGTGTTTTCCATCCTCTAATGGATTCTATATTCTTTGGATCTATTGTTATGCCCTCCTCCGAAATAATGTGTCCCAAGTAATGGATCTTCTTTTGATAAAAATAACATGTACTCAAATTTGCATACAACTGATGTTCTCTTAGTACTTGCAACACTAGTCTTAAGTGATGTTCATGCTCCTCTTCAAATTAGAATAGATAAGTATGTCATCCAGGAATACTATGACAAACTTATCCAAATAATTTCTGAATATGTCATTCATTAATAACATGAAGGCAAGTGGTGCATTGGTCAGTCCAAATGGCACCACTACAAATTCATAGTGCCCATACCTGGTCCTAAAGGCTATCTTATGAATGTCTTCTTCCTTGATTCTTACCTAATGGTATCCTTCCCTCAGATCAATCTTTGAGAATATCTTTGATCCTCTTAGTTGATCAAAGAGGTCATCAATTCGGGGTAGAGGATACTTGTTATTTATAGTGTACTTGTTCAACTATTAGAATTCAATACACAACCTCAAGGTTCCATCCTTCTTTTTGACAAAAAGTATTGGTGTTCCCCAAGGTGAAACACATGGACATATGTACCCTTTCTTCAACAATTCCTCCAACTGAATTTTTAATTCTTTTAACTCTGGTGTGATCATTATGTGTTGGCACAGGGGCAAACCCAGGGTTCAATGCTACAATAACGCACCAACAAAACCCTAAATATCAGCCCTTTTGGCAACACTTGAGAAGCAAATGAAGTCTCACTTAAGGTAGAGGCAGGGGTGGTTGTAGGACTCAGATGTCTACAACCTTAGTTGGGACTCAGATCTGTAATTCTAGTATTTAACAGATAATTCAATAGTAAACCTTCAACAATATCTAACCAATATCTACTCCGTAGATAAAACATAGCATCACATCATTCACCCAGATCTAATGTATCTAACCACTTAACATAAGGAATTAGATCAGATCAACACATTGCACAAAGCAGAGAAACACATCATCTACATGGTTCACCCCCACCCTGGGGCTACGTCCACCAACTCTTCTTCCTTATTAGCTTCTTCAATTAGATACATGCACAAGACACAAAAACCTTACTCCGCATAGGACAAGAGATATGCACACCTTGCTAGATCCTCCTTCCTTGCGTTCAGCACAAATCCCTTCATAGTTCGTTACAACCACTTGCACCTAGCTCTGCAAGTATCTCACAGTATGCACAAAGCATTTACAAGCCACACTTGCACTTATCACAACTTCAGATATATTCCTCTTCTCTCCTCTTTCCTTACATCGCCTAGGCATCTATTTTTATATTACAAAATAGGTCTAAGCATGGGTAAACCCATGGGTCAACATTCCCATGCCCGTTACATATTCCCAAATCCAAAAAAGGACCCAAAAAGGGGTCGAGATCTCATGATCTTTGCTTTGTCTTACACTTCACCTTTGATAGGTTGTCAAAGTCCAAAATGGTCAAACTTGACCAAGGATCTCTCAAAAATTGGTCGAGGGCCAACAGGCCCCCAACACTCACCTATGACTCATCCCGAGTCACTCTAATGTAGGAAGTTTTACTTAGAAAGCCTCGAACTTGGCTCAAGATGCTTCAACTTGTTATTGTGCTATGACCTCTTGTTCAGAAAACTCTTGGATGATTGCATCGTTCACAGGTCCTTCCAGGCATTATTTAGCTCCATTAACACACTTCTCTAGTTATGTTCCTCGGCCTTCAACTTATGTGAACAATTGGTAGGCCTTATCTTGCACGGGTTGGAGTCTCTGATTTACTTCCATAACTCTACTCTGAATAGTGTGAATCTGTTGTTGCGCAATGCATTTCTCTTGAGATCTCTTCATTCTTTCCACAGTTGATAGGAGCTTCAACTGTGTCTATATCATTTTGGCTTGATACTTCGCCTCTTAGAGATGCGACTCCATTTCTATTAATTATGGACTCTCAGCAAGTCGCTCATATGTTAGGGCACTACGATCACTCAGTTGCTTACATTCCATAGCAAGGGCCTTTATTCTCTCAACTACTCTCCAGGTAGTTGCTTCTCTTTGGTCCTTCACATCCTGTGGGGTCTCAGGCACTGCGCATAGTTCTAAGTATACGATGTGTTGTTGTAGCTATTGGATCACTTCTTCAAGATGTTCTACTTCTTGTGTGACTTGATCTTTTGCCTTTATTTATATGGTTGTCATAGAGTGAAGTGTTATGTTGAATTCTTCCTTTACTTCGAGTTTCTTGGTGAACAACTGCTCTTTTCCTTGTTGTATATGTGTTTTTTCTTCGTCAAACTTCACTTGGAGGGAAATATTTTTCTGTTCTATAGCTTGGCGTTGTTCTACTAGTACTCCTTATACTTGCATCAGGGCCTGGGTGGCTTTCTCTATTTCCTCTTGTGCTCATCGAAGGCGATCTTTGACTGCATCAGCTAATCGGTGGAGTTGGGTTAGCTCGTATCACAGCTCTGGTTTTCCCAATGGTATAGGCACAGTGGAGAATGCACGGATGGACTGTAGTGCCTGTTGTACCCCTTGGAGTTTGATTTCAATGCTATCATACATTTCTTTCTGCTTGGCCTCTTGTTTTTCTGTTATTTCCAACGAAGCATCGTTCAGGGTTGTTATGAGGAAGTCGAAGTCGTTAGAGGTGAGGACAGTATTGATCTTGGTCATGGAGGATTTCTATTTCTTTCAGGAAGAAGGTTTTGGAGGAAAACCCCTCCTCCTCTTTAGGGGATCAACCTCACCTCCTTTCTTTTGTTCAAATTCTTTTTCATCTAACTCTTCACCATAACCTCCTTTCTCTGGTGATATGGAAGTAGTCTTCACGGATGCACTATCTAATCCTTGGACCTCTTCGGTCTTCTTTGTCCTGCTAGGTCTAGGTGTATCCTACGCAATTTCTAGGCTGTTGATGTCGGATATCTCTGTGGGGTTGGCAGGGATAAGGAGGTCAACAGACCATTCCTTAGTAATATCCTCTAGATCCTCCTCCGTCAGTTTGTAGTAGGATTGAATTTTTTGCTTATTTTCATCAGCGCACGTCGTAATATATATGAAATGTCGATCTGTGATGAACTTCATTAAAGGTCAGAACTGGTGTAGAGTGTTCGGAGTCATGTGAGGCTCAGACTAGATAGCTCTCTTTAGCTGATCATAGTAGGTATGAAAAACAAAATTTGACTGCCACTGTTTGTTCATATCGCTAGAATACCAAAGTGTACTGAACTTCACGGCTAGAGGCTCAAATGGCTCAATGTTGGGGAAGGTTTCACCTTCCGACATATCCCAGATGATGAATGTGATAAGGATCAAAAGCCAACTAAAATGGAATTCGTAACCTTGATCGTGTGCTTCTTTGCAGTCTATTTCCAATTGATTCACTAGGTACTTCACCCAGTTCATTTGTAGGACTTCCATGAACTTCCTTGCAAGGTTGACTACAAAGTCGGTGACTTGGGTAGGTTGGTTATTTCTTACTTAATTCCCTACAATCAACTGAAAGGGGAGGCACACTATGCTACTTTGGATAGAAACTACCTTGTAGCCTCATGTCCCCTTCTCAACATCATCGTAGGTTTCCTTGATCTTCTGTGCTAGAGCACGATCCATGGATTTTCCTGGATAAATATCCTGTGGATCAGGTCCCTGCATACTCAACCCTATGATCTGATTGATCAACATCGGATCAACTATGATATGGTGGTCTAGCCACAAATAGATGCCATGGTAACAAAAAAGTAACAACTTGACACAAGCATTCACCTCCTGGTGTGTTCTGAAGTGTGGGATATTCATGATGTTTAGTAGGGTGGACTGCGGGAGGTTATGGGTCCATGTCTGAGGGATTATATTTGAATTATTCCCCTTCATTCTAGTCAGGTAATCATGTGGGGAGAGCATGGTATAGACTTTTTGGTCGTCGAGGTTGAAGTCGTTGAACTTCAACGCTACAATCATGTCTTGGTCTTCTCAAACTGTGCGGATCCCCTTTAGGAGGTTCGTAGTGACCAAGGTGTACTCGAAATATCTAGGCACACTATCTCAATTTACTGCACCACTCAAAGGTGGTATGTAGGTGGGTAATATAGTCGGGATCAATTTGGAATTTTCTATATCATTCCTGTGCTTGGTTCTCTTTTCATCTGATGGTCGGGATGGTCTGTCTCTATGAGCAGTCAACGGAGAGTCTTGCAGTCCTCTCGTCGATGATGATTGTACCCTTGTAGACATCGACATGACTCGTTCAGTCATGAGGTCGATCAGAACTTCTTCGACAACTCTCTCTACGACGCTGAACTTGTCTAACATACACGCTTGGGGTTGGAAATCTTCGAGTTCAAGGAGTAACTTAGACACTGCAATAGGATAGAAGGAAATACAGTGCAATTATCACTGTATAAAATCAACAAGTCCGTGGGCTCAAATTCATGATTAGGAAAAGTGTTATGGGTGCATGGCATGATGAGATAAATAGGTAACTCGGCAATGGGTCACTTGCAGCGGATATGAAGCCTTCATGAACTTTGTTCTGTCCATTATGGTGTGGTCCCAACAGTCTGATGGTGAGATGTCTAGTCATAAATGCCTTTCTAATCGTTCGGAGTGTTGGTCTAATGGTTATAATGACCTGAACGGATATATTTCTTCACCATGGCGAAGTGCCATGTGTCGTTGTGCTGATATCCCAACGAAGCTCCAATTTTGCAAAGTTTCCTTCTGAATATTTCTGCAACTTTTCGATCTTATCTCTCTTCTTACTTAGTTTTCTAGCCTTTTTTCTAGTGATCGTCGTCTCGGTATTTCTTTTCAAATTTTGATTCTTATCTTCTTTTAACATAGTGACTTCGCGTTGTTGAGATTATTTCCTGGGATTCAAGGGTAATACTTATTTTTTATCTGGGATAAGTGTTTCAGTCTTCTATGGGTCTTCTAGTGTTCTTGCAACTTTGATATCTACATCGTTGTTGTTAAATAATTGTTATTTGTTCTCCTATTATTCAATCAAGTGTGTGATCCTTTCATTTATAAAATATTTTAACTCTTTCTTCTTCTTCTCTAAGACTTCTTCTTCTTCCTTCCTTCTGGCTTGATCTATTTCAATCCAAGGTCTTCCTAGTAACATGGTAAATGGAGCATTGTCCTCAATAAATTTAATGATCTCAAAATATTCTTCTGTCGAAGTTCCATTGACATTAATAGGTATCTGAGCGAGCTTCCCACATAGGATTATCAATTTTCCTCTGAATAACCTATTCCTCCCAGTGAAGGAACCATAGAAGTCTTTCATAAATGTTCTTAGGTTTTTTCTGTCATAATATTCACATGTGTTTCCTCATCCAAAACACAGTCAACATTGAATTCTCCTAATCTTGCTTCAATGCATTCATTTTCTTTGAATATCTCTAATAATCTGACATGTCGGTGGTCATTCAAGGTTTCTCTCATCTGTAACAATACTTTCTCTAATTCTTTCTGAGATTCTGCCATAATCTTAGTTTTTGTATCTTCCTTAGGGTTTTCTTGGTTCAAATTCATTCTTTCAACTTTAGCAATCATTCTAGGGAAATCCAATACTTCATGGTCCATAGATTTACAACAAAGACAACTAGGTCTTCTCCCAGGGCATTCCTTAGCAATATGTCCTAGTTTTCTTCAATTGTAATAGAGGGTTAATCCTCTCTTTCTTTTAACTGATCCCCAGCCCTTTTTGTACTGCGTGCTAGGATCATAGGAGCTAACCTGAAAAAAATTCTTTCTAGGATCCTGCATCCATTTGTTAGTCCAAATATTCTTTCTATGCATAGGTATAACATATCTTTTACTATTCTTATTATATATACTCATGTCAAACCTTCTTTCATCTACCAGTACCCTAATTTTTGAGCTAGGACAAAATCTATCAAACATACCTAGATCCATGCTTTAGAAACAAAATTTTCCACTTGTTTTACTTCTACAAAGCACAAAGCTTTCAGATCTAGAACTTTTCACTATTCTTACCTTTATCAGAGCACAAAGCTTGCATATATTACCTATTTTATTCATATCTAGCCTCTTTTCTTAGCACAAAGCTTCACAAGTCAAGCAGAATGTTGCGCACTAGGGAAACAGATCTACACATGGAGCTTTCTCAGTTTCAGGTCGAATCTTTGCACAAAGCTTCTTCTTCCTAAATTCCTAGAAATCACAGTTTCAAGTCCTGGCAACAAAACCATTTTTTGGCATAGGGACAGACCCAAGGTTCAACGCTACAACAACGCACCAACAAAACCCTAACTACCATCCCTTTCGGCAACACCTACAAACCAGATGAAGTCTCACCTGAGGTAGAGGTAGGGGTGATTGCAGGACTCATATGTCTGCAACCTTAGTTGGGACTCAGATCTTTGATTCTAGTATTTAACAGAGCATTCAACAGTAAACCTTCATCAATATCTAACCAATATCTACTCCCCAGATAAAATAGAGAATTGCAACATTCACCCAGGTCTAATTTATCTAAGCACTTAGCATAAGGAATTAGATCAGATCAACACATCACACAAATCAGAGAAACAAAACATGTACATGGTTCACCCCCACCCCGGGGCTACGTCCACCAACTCTTCTTCTTTATTAGATTCTTCAATCAGATACATGCACAAATCCACAAAAAACTTACTCCGCATAGGACAGGAGATCTGTGCACCTCGCTAGATCCTCCTTCCTTGTGTTCAGCAAAAATCTCTTCACAGTCTGTTACAACCACTTGCACTTAGATCTGCAAGTCTCTCATAGTATGCACAAAGCATTTACAAGCCACACTTGCACTTACCACAACATCACATATATGCCTCTTTTCTCCTCTTTCCTTACATTGCCTAGACTATTTATATATTATAAAATAGGCTTAAGCATGGGTAAACCCATGGGCCGAAATTCCCATACCCATTACATATTCCCAAATCCCAAAAAGTAGCTAAGATCCCATGATACCTGCTTCGTCTTGCACTCTGCCTTTGACAGGTTGTCAAAGTCCAAAATGGTCAAAATTGACCAAGGATCTCTCAAAACTTGGTCAAGGGCCAACAGGCCCCCAACACACATGTGTGACTTGTCTCAAGTCACTTTGATGTAGGAAGTTCTACTTCAAAATCCTCGATCTTGGCTCAAGCTTCTTCAACTTTTTGTTGCTCTATGACCTCTTGTTCAGCAAAATCTTGGATGACTGCATCATTCGTAGGTCCTTCCAGGCATTGTTCAACTTCAATAACAACCTGCTCTAGTTCTTCTCCTCATCCTTCAACTTATGTGAACAATTGGTAGGCCTTATATTGCACGGGTTGGAGTCTCTGAGTTACTTCCATAACTTTGCTCTGAATAGTGTGAATCTTATGTTGGGAAGTGCATTGCTCTTGATATCTCTTCATTATTTCCACAACTGACAGGAGCTTCAACTATGCCTATTTCATTTCGGCTTGATGCTTTTCCTCTTCGAGTTGTAACTCCAGTTCTATTAATTTTAGACTCTCAGCGAGTTGCTCGTATGTCAGGGAACTGTGATCACTCAGCTGCTTGTATTCCATAGCAAGGGCCTTTAGTCTCTCAACTATGTTCCTGACAGTTGCTTCTCTTTGGTCCTTCACATCCTATGGGGTCTCAGGCATTGCACGTAGTTCTAAGTCTGTGATGTGTTGTTGTAGCTATTGGATCACTTCTTCAAGATACCCTACTTGTTGTGTAACTTGATCTTCTACCTTTATTTCTACGACTCTCACAGAGCGAAGTGCTCTATTGACCGCCTCCTTTACTTCGAGTTGCTCGACGAGCAACTGTTCTTTTCCTTGTTGTATTTGTGCTTTTTCTTTGTCGAAATTCAGTTGGAGGGAAATATTTTCCTTTTCTGCAGCTTGGCGTTGTTCTAAAAGTACTCCTTGTACTTGCATCAAAGCCTGGGTGGCTTGTTTTGTTTCCTCTTGTGCTCGTCGAAGGTAAGCTTCGACTGTATCAACTAATCGATGGAGTTGGGTTGGCTCTTCTCCCAGCTCTGGTATTCCCAATGGTAGAGGCATAATGGAGACTACATGGCTAGACTGTAGTGCTTGTTGTACCTCTTGGAGTTCAATTTCAATCCTATCATACATTGCTTCTTGCTTGGCCTCTTATTTTTCTTCTATTTCTAGCGATGTTACTTCTAGCGAAGCATCGTTCAGGGCTGCTATGAGGAATTCGAATTCGTCAGAGGTGAGGACAGTCTACATCTTGGTAATGGAGGATTTTGATTTATTCCAGAAAGAATGTTTCGGAGGCGACCCTTCTTCTTATTTAGGGGATCAACCTCGTCTCCTTGTGAAAGATACCGGATATATAAAATATGCAGAACAGAAATGAAATGCTAGAAATGACAGAATAACAGTAAAATATCCAGCATAATCTTCACAATACACAGAAATGATATACGAAAT
>JZKD02S1950821.1:554169-568849 GCA_000966675.3 Picea glauca
TTAGGTCTTCTTACATCTGCCTTATTCTATTTTATTGAAAGGTCTTATTAATATTGACCTTTATTACATCCGAATACATTGATCTACCTATGTGCGGGTTAGGACCTTAACACCTTGCTTCTGTTCGACTTCTTTGTCATCTAACTCTTCACCATCACCTACTTGCTCTGGTGATATGGAAGAAGTCTTCATGGATGCATTGTCTAATCCATGGACCTCTTTGGTCTTCTTTGTCCTTATATTTACTCGATCATATTGGACTGGTACTCTTCTTGTCAATCATTTAAAGTTGCATAGATTCTTCCCATATCTTCAACTTTTGTAGCTTCTTCAAGTCTGTGCATAGTCTTCAATCTATCCTTTCTGTGTGGGAAATCCTTGTACAAGTGATCTTCCTTGCATCATCAGCATTGGATTGGTGGTATTCCCCTTTTTCCCAAGGAATATTCCTTGAAATCTCCCTTAGCATACTGATCTTGATGATTTCTATTAGTCTCATTTCTATTAAAGGAAGGTTTGAATCCTTTCCTCCTCTAATCGGACTTCACATTTTTCTTGTCCTTCCAAGATTTCTACAGGGATTCTCTTCCCTGGCCTTTCTCATACAGGGATTTAGCCTTCCTGATGGCTTCAGTCAAGGTCTTGGGCTCTTCATAGTTGATATTTCCCTTATAAAAGGTTGGCAGTCCACTTAGAAATCTTTTTATTTTCACTTTCTCATCAACAATGAACCTAACATACTTTAACAATCCCAAGAACTTCTTCTCATATTTTTCCGTAGTCATGCTTCCCAACCTGAGGTCAAAGAACTCCTACATTTTCTTGTCATAGAAATTCTCTGAGAGGTACTCCTTCTGGAAGTAATTATTGAATTGCTTCCAAGTGATCCTACTCTCATTAACATGTTCCACTTTATTCAGTTGGTCCCACCACATTACAGCTTTCTCGTGTAAATGGTAGGTGGAAATACTAGCTTCCATATTTGATGAATAGTTATGGAACTGAAAATATCTCTTGTGCCCAAGAAACCATGCTTCAACATCATATAACCTTTCTCTTTCACCCTTAAAGGAAGGTGGCTTGAGCTTCCTCAACTCTCCTTGAAAACTATATACCTCTTGTTTTCTTCTTTGGTGTTTGACAGGAGACACCTATGGACTTCTTACGAGATCTTCTGATGCATAAAACTTTCTTTCTGAATAAGGAGGTGAGTGGTGTCCATGAGCTCTTCTAGCACTTATGGACTAACCATCTCTTCCACGATCATTCATTATTTCATGGAACCTGCCTTATTCCTCTTGTATTGAGTTTTATCCCTTCTTCATTTGTCTCTCCAACTGATTTAAGCTCTGCAATAATCGAGCATTTATCTGACTTTTATCTCTCATCAGTCTCTCGTTTGCTTTGTAGCTCTGCACTTCCATCTTCATGCTTCTTATCGTTTCTATTAATGTTTCCTTCTCTCCTTTTCCCTTGCCTCCATTGGACTCTGTCTTTGCATTACCAAATATGGAATTCTAGCCTTTTCTCTCCTTATCTCAACTGGAGGGTCCCTTGCCTTCTTCCATTTCCTCAATATGCATCCCGAGTTGATGTGTTTAAACCCATTAATTTTGTAAAATGTACAAGAGACCATTTTGTTATAATTATGCATACGATAAACAAAATTTCCAAACCATGCTACAGGTCTCTTTCTTTTTCTTTTGTTCATGGAGATCATATCCCCATTCTTTGAAAATAGCAGTGTCCTATTATCCTTGGCTGACACAGAATTTCATCCTGCACAGGTGCTTCCTTCAAACCACCCTCCCAGGTGACCATGACTAGAAACCACAGCTAAATCCTTCCTTATCACTTTTCTATCTCAAAGACCACCAATTCGGCACTTAGCCCTCCTTCCCTCAGCTCTCAATCTACACATGACCACGACCATGACCTTGCATTTAGATAAAACAAGTGTTTGTCCAGAGATTTGAGACTTTGGAAATTTCAGCCAGGACCAGATCAATGGTCCTCATCCTCATTCATGATCAACGATGGAGATCCACTTCAGTACTTCATGCTTTGGGAGTCTCAACTTTCCTTGCTTGCCTCCTCCTAGAAATATTTTCCCCATATTTCATGATCTTCCAACGGGTGTCCTCCCATATATTGGTGGCTATGAATCGCTTCGGCTCTTCGGGCTTTGGAAGTTTCAAACTTTCCTCTTGCACATTCTCCCGGAGTGTTTTTACCCAAAGTCAACGATCCTTTGGCGTGTGTCTTCTGGAATCAACAGTCGATATGTACTCCGACCTTCGAGAGTTTTCGACCCAACGCAACCTATCACATATTTCCCCGCTTGATTTCCCAGTCTCTGGACTACATGATCTATCTCCATGTGGTGAAATACTGGAAGTGGACATGTGGCCCAATCAGGAAGGTGACACGTGTCACATTCTAACTGACATTTCAATACTCCAAATGCCCAAAAATTACTGACATGTGGCACAAATCCCATGTTTCCATGTTATCCTAGGTGATGTCTACAAGCCACATCACTTTGGGAATTCCAAGATTCACATCACCTCTAGGTGACATCATCATGCTACATCACTTCGACTCTTCGGGCTTCGGGACTTCGGGAGTTTCTATATTGGCACACTTCCAATTCTCCTGAACTCTTATTTCCCAAACTGAGTAAACTAATACCATGTGTCTCCCTTATCGGATGGCCCATATTAACCCTGAACTTTGGGACTTCGGAAGTTACCACTGCAAGGATCAACAAATTCCATTCCTTCAGGCCTTTAGACTTCAGAAAACTCAAACCTCAACTTTTTCTGAAATGTTTTTATCTGAAGCTCGTGATCTACTAATGTGTGTGTCCCATGGATCGATGGCTACAATTTCTTCAGGTCTTCGTATTTCAAAAATATAAACTTTCAACCTCTCCTTGCTCGCTCTTTCTTGGAGTGCTTTCATCCAGAGCACACGATCAGTTGACGCGTGTCCTCCTATGGATTGGCAATTCCCAGCTACTTCTTCTCTTCGGAGGTTTGTCACTCGAGTACTAACATGTCACATCACTGCATGCCTTTCAATTTATGGGGGAACACATCGATAGTTTGGAGTAACCCTCTTTTCGCCCCACAATTCTCCTGATACTAACACGTAACCCTTTGGTGAAACTATGGTTCAAATTACAGGACCGCCTTGGGAAATTATCTCCCATGCAACTTGGTTCCCCGTAATGCCTCATGTCCATTGATCTCACTCTCCAATGGGATATGATAGTTGCGACCTTAGGCCTTTCTTCCTTTTCATTGGATGACCCTTTTTCACCTATCCTTCGATCCAACGATCCCATATCTCTCCTAATCCTACAGTGGCAATCGCTCCTAAATTCAAAGGGGGACGGTCATGATCCTTCAAACCCCTTACAACAGATCTCTGATGATCTAACTCCTACATAGATTCTATAATGCCATTCCTCCTGATCTTTTCAACTTCGCGGTCATAGTTTGATCTCAACCAAAAGACTCTAACCAACAGACCCGGCCCATACCAGCCTGGTGTTTCAACCATAAGCTCTGATACCAAATTGTAACATACCCAGCCACCCATAGGCCGGAGTATGCTACCATCAAGCCCAGCCTTGGATCTCGTACTCTTACCGATACCTTAATTTATTAACAAGAATGCATAAGATACAAGATTTAGCGACATGCATAGCAATATCCAGCAAGCATGCATAATCTAAGATTTAGTTAAATGATAATTAAAATATACAGCGGAATACATTCATACACAGATAATAATATCACAACAGAAAGCACTTATCTTTATAAAAAGGAGACACCAATTGGTTGTATACCAAGGATGCTCCACCCAACCGTAGACATCGCTGATCCAAATCTCAACAACTATGTCACCCCCAAGTCATGGCTATGAATTCATAAGGACGGTTCCAGAGTGTACTTGGGTTCCCAAACCAGTCAACTCTCAAGCTCTCACAGGCTTCCCAACACCCACAACAATCTAAGTACCCAGCTCTCTTCCACCCAGCCTGTACCACCCAAGAAACTAGACCTCCACCCTTCTCTTCCACACAGTCCCTTGGGCAGTCCTTATATTTTTTCCAAGGCCTCCAGCACAGCTAGTCCAGAATATCAATGTTGGAACTCTCAGGACTCGCAGTTGTGAGAAAAGCAGGGCACAGGCCAACGCATATCAGACATGTAGGCCCCAGGTCATGGATGGATTGCACCAATGACCATTACAACCAACTATCCTGTGGCTAATTCTCATCATTTTGGTTCCCTTTTCCAAGCCAGGACACAGGTGAGGATGGATCAATGAATGGGTGAGTGAGTGCATGAAAGTGTGTGAGGTAAATGAATGAATGTACAGGAAAATCAGTGAACAATACATCAGTCGAATCCCTCCATCATACCAGAGGTGGGTTTAAGTAAATTTGTGGGGAATCAAGAACCTCCTAGCCTTCCCAAAGAAGCTCACGTAATTGATCCCCTCCCTTAGAAAAAAAGGGTAATTAACATAGGAATAAACACTTATCCCCTCAAGCCCCTTCTCTTGTGGAATCATAGCCCTCTATAACTTTAGTCCTTGTCCATATAGCAACCAACCATGTATTTATTATTAATAATGATAGAAAACATTACATGTCTTGGGCACACTAGCCTTTTAATAATTGTTTGGGCACCTTGGCCTCTCATCATTGTAACAATACATTATTTTAAATGGTTTTTCAAAACCTGCGGTGTTACACTGTCTGATCGATTGTTGAAGCCCCGAAAATGAATTAGGGTAGTCAAGGTACTATTAAGAAGAGAAGGGGCACACTTCCTGGGGTGGGATAGGCATGTGGGAGATGAGGGATTGTAGGTTGTTAGTTCAAGTTGGAACCTATGATTGATTTTACTATTTTCTAAGATACCTTAGCCTAGTTAGGAATCACTTACCGAGGTGGAGTTTATCCCCGGTTCATGGGTGACCCAATGCTGAGAGTTGTGAGTAGTGCAGTCTAAGGCTGGGAGGAACGTGGAAGGTATGCACATAGTTGGTGTTCTTTTAATCAAAGATAAGTTTCATTTTTTGTTAATTCATGTGTTGTGTTAATATTTATGTTTTTGTTTCATGAGTTTTTCCTGTGTATGTTGCATGTGTATTTATGTTATTATTTTGTATGAATTGGTGCAATTGTAGAGTATTTTTATGATTTAAATTGGTATCAAAGTTCAAAATTTTAAGTGGCATGTCCCATTTGGTGACTAGGATGCTACAATCAGGGTAGTCATGGGTCACCCTTCACTTGATAGGAGAACAAGAACCAAACTCTTTATTCTCCTAGTATTATAAATCACTAATTCTATGTATATCTAACATGATCTATCAATCAAAATATCATATCGAAGCATTCACAAAATGAAATACAAAGCATTTGGGAGGGAAACCATTGATCTATAGAATAAAGTAAATAAATTACATCAATCCCATACCTTTGGATGTAGATTCAATTCTTCTTTGACTCCTTTCTCCTTGCTTCTCCTTGAATTCTTGATTAGGCTAGGCACTCTGATTTTTGTTTTTTGTGAATAGGAAAAACTTCTTTGTAAATGGACAACATAACACTAATCTTGATTCCTCCTCCCCTTTCTCAAGATTTTCCTTTGTTATAGAGTTCCTTGGAGGAGTCTTGGGAGATATTCTAGATCTTGTAGAGACCAATAGATACTTAAATGTTGTGAATTCTTAGGCTCATACCACAAAGATACAAATCATCCCTCGCCTGTCTCATTGTAACTCCATGAATCTACAAGGTTCGACAGTTCATTTCTTGTTTTACTACTACAGATGCGCAATGATCATCACTTGTTGTTTCGTATTAGACCGGTGAGGACCTCCAAAAAGGGCTCAAATATCAAGAAAACCATGTATTTTTTCTTTCAGTTTCTTGTGAATTCCCTTCTAGCCTATAGGGTGGAAATTAAGGCTATAAAAATCCTAGTGTAGCCTCTAAGCACATTACAATATCCATCACTTTTTCCTCAGTAGTCACCTTATACTAGGTAAATGGGACTCAAATATGTAGAAGTAACCCCACAATGAACCATTATTTATGATACACATATTGGATCTCGAATGTCATCCTATCCAACAAAATATTGAACTATTAATCATAATCCCGCATGTTTCTCTCAATTTCTACTTAATATCCTTAATCTTTGTAATGCATTGAGATTTTGATTTAGGCTTCTAGAATTCCTTAAGAAGATCTCTCTTGATTTTTGTTAGGGACCTCATTTGTCCCACCGACACAGTAGCCTTGTACTTCATGTACCACATCAAGGATTCGTCCCTGAAGGTGGGATCTAGTTGTGAAAACTTCGATGCCTCATTTTTTATCCTCTTCAAAGATAGCATTACCTCACATGTGAACCAATGTTGCTCTGCATCATCCTTACCAATCCTATGGAACACGAGTAATCTTGGAGTACTATCCTGATTCACCATCCTCAATATTGAGTTATGTACTCTTAACTGACTACTAGGTGTCAGGGATATTAATATTGATCCTCTTCTTAATAAATAGTACTCACTTCATCTTTTTCTTCACTTGTCACTCTTATTCTTTCTTATCCTAATATTGGTCCTACTCCAATTGGAATTTTCTATGATGTTCTTTCATCCTCGCTACAAATGTGCAATTGGGGTGGTTCAAAAGGGTGGTAACTCCATAGTCTTGTAACATTTCTTGTGAGGGAACCCATATAATTTCTGACTTGCAGCTACGCAAGACCATCCACTATCGCTAACTCCTCTCCCCCTCCTCCATAGGGTATTTCATCTTCCTCTCCACAAAATCCAAGGGGTTCAAAATTCATCTTTTGGGCCCCTACTACCACTACTACTAGTATCTTCACTACATACCCTACTCTCAGCATCACACCTCTTTACTGTCCTATCTTCATCTATGCTCCTCTCTGGAACAACACAATGTATCTCACTTCCTCCTAGTGTAGTCTCCTTCCTCTTCATTCTAGTCCCGACACCTCATCATGGACCCCGTGTTGTCTTCCTTACACTTCTTTGTTCCACTCTCCTCCTTGACTCAACTCTTCTTGTGTATATTGTATCTCTCTCTCTCCTCTGCTCTTATGGATCCATCCTATTCATCACCTCATTTCAACAACTTATAGATCTTCCTCAATGGATCCATCTCCTCTCTAACTTTTCCCCTAGCTTTTCATCCCCCCCAACTCTAGGTTATTTTACTCATCCATCCTATCGGGATCCATGCACATCATCCCCTTCTCCACGAAAAACATTTTTACCTAGAGTGGGATATCTTCTAGAAGATTTTTCCTAGGACCTATAGCGAATTTCCTCTCAGCCTCATTGAAATAATTAGTGTATTCGACAAAAAACTCAATTATATAGCCTTCCTTCACCTAAACAAACTAAAAATAAATATCTTGAGTCCACTTTTTATCCAATGTCTTCAACCTGTCAATCTTGAGTTGATCCCAGAACACTGGTTCTTGAGGCCTAAAAGAAATATTAGTAGCATTCTATCTATTCAACCATTCATACAATAGACATGGAAATTCAACAAAGAAAGTTCCATGCATATCAGTGTAGATATACATATTCTTCCATCACTCCACATTAGCACTCAGACTTTGAGTTTCCCACCAAGAAAACTCATCTTCCTTCATATTCAACTAATCATGAATGTCCTCTCAACATGGATACCACCTCATTATTTTCCTTCATTAGTCAATACAAAACCTTCAATCCCTAGAAACCAAACCATTTGTTGGCTCATTCTATGCTTATGTGCATCCTTCTTAACATCGATGGGTTGAAGACCCAAGGTTCATCAAGAGTTGACCAAAACAAATCCCAAGGCATTGGCATATCAATCCTCAACCAAATACTGAAGAAGGTCTCACCCGAGATGGCATGAGAATCATAGAGACCATATCGTATTATATCGATAATGAAGGATTAATTACACAAGAAACCATTTGGGATGGAATTCATACATTACATTGCATTATACTTAACCATTAATAGCATGTAACATCAACTGTAATGTCCCCCACTACCAGCAACCTAAATATTTTGTTATGATATCACAAGGTAACGTACCCAGCCTGAAGTCGAGTCACACTACACAAAATTTATTCTTCCGATACCAATTCTAGTTGCAGAAGTAACTCATTGAAACATCTTCGAGAACAACTAGCCTTATGTCATGTGCAAAAATTATTTCACATTTGCATGTGCATGAAAAATGTTTCCTAGTGTGTGAAGCTATTCAATCTTTGGGTTGGAATCTCATTTCCATTACTACTAAAATTTGAATAACAATTAGCATTTATTAACTGCCATGCCTTGCATATGAAACAGTTATGAAAAACTAAAAATAAAATGAACAGTCATACATAATTGCGTATAATTATCAACAAACATAAATAACATATACATACACATGATAAACAACATGTGAACGCATGTAAAAGAACACTTGTATTTTTTTATAATTCACCAACTACATGTAGATCTTAGATGTTCCTCCCATCTGTATACTCTTCTATTCATACACTCAACAACAGGTCACCCCGGAGATGGGGCTATGAATCCACTAGAGAAAAGGATCCTAAGCCAACTAATATATAACCCACAACATAAAAAAACATGAGCTCAGACAGACACTCCAGTATCAGTTCCCATATCAAAACCTCTCATTTGCCATAGCCTATCCCACCCAAGGAAATGTAACCCCTTCTCTACTCAATAGTGCTTTGAGTTGTCCCACTTCCCTTCTAGGGCTTTAGCAACAAGTCATCCAAGAATTCTCATATTTCTTTAGCATTTGGAACACAAGGCTTCTTAAGGAGTTATATCACTCACTATCCCACAGATGGGGAAAACTAATCCCAACAACTCCATCACCCAAAGAGAATGCTCCACATGCATGAAAACATGCTTCTTCAAACCAAATCGCCAAGGATTTACTAGGTAATAGTAAGCTCCATATTCTTCTTACACTCTCCATCCAAGGTACAAATGATGGATGCAAGGATGAGTCATATATTGGAAGAATGATGAATGATCAAAATTACACTAAGTTCTCCACATTATATCACATGTTCCTATCTTGAAACTTATCACTCTATGAAAAGCCTTTGATTCCACCTGGTAATTTGTTCCTCTCACATAGGAACTTATGATATAATTATAACATAAATATTATGACTCAAGAATAATATTATTTTATTCCTTGGCTTAAGACCTCGTGACCTATCCCCTTTCACTTAGCCCCCATTTTCCTCTTATGGAGTCATAGCACCCCATACTCTTTCATTTGACTTGGTCTGCAATAGTGATGTATTTTATTAATAAAAACAAGCCTGATTACATAATACATTTGTTTAATCTTGTTGGCCTAAATCACAACGGAACTCTGGCCTCAAAATGTATATATATACAAGGGAATTTTGTCCTAAAACATTCCATATCACCATCCATTAAAACATATGTACATTTACAGCTTCGAGTTCATCCTATGGGTACTACATTCCCCACCCCCTTATTTATGCATTGTCCTCAGTGCATTATATACACATGTACAGTAAAAAATCTTCAAAAATATGTGGGTACTCTTCTCACGTGGCATCCTTATGTTCTCATTTTTCATCCCCAGGACCGTAATAGGTCCATTGGACTTTTACCAGTCCTATTTCTCAATTCCATAGCATGTTAACATTTTTATCCAATATGTGCACCAACTAAACTTGAAAGTATTATTTTTGCTCCACTTGGATCACATTCCAATCAATTACATGATTAGCACCAGGCACATACTTTTTAATAAAAGGCACATGAAACAAATTATGTATGCACATGGATTCATGTAGTGAAAATATGTATGCAATAGGACCAATCCTTTCTAGGATCTCAAATGGTCCATAATATCTTGCTTCCAACTTTGGACAGCTCCCCAATTTTAGTGAACTTTTCTTATACTTCACTTTTAAGAAGACATGCTCACCCACTTTAAACTCTCTATGAGTTATGCCTTTGTTATGAGGAAAATATATCTATGGGTAGGGGTAAACCACAACATATGAAATGACTGCAGAAATCAACTCTAATCTCAAATATTCTATATAACAACTATGCTAACAAGACAAGATAAGAGGCCTACCTCATCCAGATGTTCGATGAATTCCACCATTGAGCACTTGACCCAAAGCTATATACCTGCAACTGGTCCTCAACAACCAAACAACGCAAGCATATGATGATAATATATAATTTTAGCACATTCAATAGAATAATCCATTAACATTTATAACAAATATGCCCATGGAATAATAATTCAAATATTTGTGAGATATTAATTGGACAAGAAAAGAGTATTTCTATTAAGATATAATCAGCAGAAGTGAATGAGTTACAAACTTATGTGTCGGCACGGTTCGGAACCGAGAAACTAAGTTCCTTCCATCTAGGCCTCCACCACTTCAATACTTCACCAAAGGAAATCACATATAAGAGAGACAATGGAGTTCTCAATCAATAAGGGAAGATTCTGGGGGTTGAACAATGTGTTCAGACTTAAAGGACAAAGGGATGCAGACTCAATGTGAAGTGAATAATTTCTCTGGAGTAACTTTGCTCTCAAAGTTGAATTATTTATCCTCTTTTCCATAGCTCGGATTTGGCCCATTTATATCCTTCAAGTGGAACTGAAGGATAGAGTCAGAACATTTCCAGTATATGGAAGGCCAAGGATCATTGATCTCATGACGTGACATGGAAACCTGACACCATTTTTTAATTTTTGGCACATTTCCTAATGTACATGGGTTGTAGTGGTGCAACCTATGTATACTCATGTTGTAATATAGGAAGGGCACGTATATGTGGAAAGATCATGTTTTCATCTCTAGGATTTTCCAAAAGGGACTTCAAGTTTGCATAGGGAAATGGAAAAATTCTCAATGTGCAAGATTGCATAGGGTGAGGCAAATATTTCTATAATAGATGCCCCCTAATGTGTGAGGTCAAAGGATTATCCGTGATGGCTGAAATACATTATAAAATGCAGAAGTGGAGTAATGGGGACCCATCTGGAAAGACTAGCTTCTTGTTACAATCTATACTGACTTTACATACATGGTTGTGAATTTGAATTACACTGCAGATCCATGTGAAAATATACCAAACAACTGTCCATGGCCATGAATAGGCAAATACAAATGTGGATACATGCCACAAGCTGTCATAGTCATGAACAAGGCCCAGTGAAACTAGCGTCAAAATCAATTTGAAGATATTTGTATATAATGGAGTACAATATGATCTCCCATGATCACTGAAGTCACATAGGTATTGGTCCAATGAAAAGGTAGAAACTACTTAGGAAAGTTGCGACTATAAACTGATGTCTTCAAATCTTCTACACAATCCACCAAAGGTTCAAGTCAACATCATGTGAATAAAGGAGTTGAGGTCGAACACAATGAGACTTCATTTAATTATCGTTCAATGAGGTATACCATTAACAAATGCAAGACAACCTATCGATAAATAAAGTAGGTATCAAGGCACCGAGTACATTCTTACAAGTGTGAATAAAGGAGTCGGTGTTGAACACTCGAAGAATCCATCGATCAGGAAACATTGATGTATTCCCAACTGTTGATGGTGAGAGAACTTTCCACTATTTACTACAAGCCTCTAGGTACTCATAGGACTCTAGGTCTCGTCTCCAAAATAGATGAGTTGAAGTCGATGGAAGGAGACCTAGTGAAAGGAGAGGATTAAGGCATCTCTCATCATTCAACATGAGGTACAAAGTAGGATCTTAATAATTTGGAGGAAATCAGATGAAGAACATGTTCATGAACCAACGAACCTGTGCGTCTTTCGCATGTGCCAGGTGCAAGCGGTACACGAAAAAGACCCTTTGAATAGAATTCAATGAGGAAAAATCTTGAAAAAAGAAAGGAAACCCCCAATAAGGCTAATGGAATCCAAGACATTGCATGAATCCCAATGTGTAAAAATATGTCTTGTTGTCAAACACAAGGGAAACCACCTAGTCACCGACCAATGATGAAATGTCGACTGTTGTTTTCAAGGTTACCTACCAATGAGGAAAGTAGGACCAGGGTGCACAATAGGACTATAGATTCATGTGATTCTGAGACAAATTGAGGGTATGGACAACATGCAAATTCAAGATTTATGAAGAATGGATGACACAGGTTGATATACATCCTTTGAACAAGAGCATGAGACATATGGAAGACTCTGGCAACATAGAATCAATGATGAAACCATGAGATGCAGAAGGCATCAATCAATTTCTCCATAGGGACTGGAAGAGTAACTAGTTGGGGGAGTAAACTCTTTGTAATGAACTCAACTTCCTAAGTCCATGCTAAACCCAAAATTATGATGACAATTGGACTCAAAAATTTTGTTCTATGTTCGAAGGACACACAACTGCTACCAATATAAGATAATACTCCCTTCCCGCCCCTATTTTTTTGTTTTTTCATAGTCAAATGAATGTTATGATACAGAGGAGGGAATGAGTGTCGCAAGTAAGAAAAACTAGTTCCAGTAGTGGAACATACCTATTCTCAATGCAAGGAGGTGCATGTGGGAGATGGACACTTAGGGGAATGTTCTCTCCTAGGTATAGGGTGTCTAGTTGCGAAGGATATGAACAAGGCTCTGCTTGGTTGAGGATTCAAAAATGCTTAGGAAAATGATTTATAATGCAAAGCAAGAACCGACAATAGGCTCAATATTGCAAGCAAGGGCATGAGATACAATCACAACTTAACGCCAAAAAATGTCATTTTTTGTAATCTTAGTCTAATTGGTTTGAAAAAGGGATAAACTTGTACCAAATAGAAATCCTTTCAAATCCAACTTACAAGTGTGAAAGAGACAAGTTCACTCAGCAATCTTTTCGATTTTTGAAAATGAGTCGGAAAAGAGATTAACCAAGACTCATGACCTTTCAAGTCCAATTTAACGAGTGTGAAAGGGAGAAATTCACTTAGAAATCTTTTTTGTTTTTTACATGAGTTGGAAAAAATCTTAAATCAGACTCGTTGAGAGGTTTCTAGGTGGCATGTCATGGGGGAGGCCAAGGCTCCCATGCTGGAATTCTATGAAATATTATCATTTTATGAATAGCCGACACAAGCTTGGGAAAACCCAACACTCTCCAAGTCAAGGATAAAAAGTGCTAGCGGAGGTTATCTTTTCTGTGATATATCAGATAATGTCTCTTAATTGAAAGGACATAGGAGGAGGCATTGGATAGCCCACAAGACCATCTCAATCAAAGGGAACTTCTCCAGGACTTGAAGGGAGAGTACTCGAGGAGAGTAAAATTATTTCTTGTTTGGAAGGTGCAGTACTAGAAATGCTAATGACATGGGTGAAGGATGCATCACCCTCCAAGGGAAGGGTTGGATTGATAAAAAATTGCATCGGTATGACCACTTATTCAACTGTCGGTTGAATAAGATGCATAACAATAAGGTCAGGAGACACATCACCCTAAAAAATGAAAGTGGTGTCGATCAAAGATTGCATCGACATGACCATTGGTTGAACATGATGTGAGACAACAAGGTCAAGAGATGAATCAACCCCTAAAGGAATAGGGGTGTCAGTCGAAGATTGCATCAGCATGAACACTGTATCAACCAAAGAAGAAATAGAGTGTGGGGAAACCACAGATGACTTAGAACCCGAAGGGCGCCCAGGTGAGAACCACACTTTTGATATCCCGGTAGTAGCAGGACACAAACGAGTAAGGTGATTTCCTTCACAATTCCTGCAAAGGACTCTGGACTTACGTCTGACATGTCTAAGCTTCTAAATCATATGAATGCCCCCAGTGTCATTTACAATGGTTGGTGACATACTCGCAGCATGACTAGCATAAGATGGATGTTCATCTCCCACATGATGTACAGAGGTTGGACATGTGATATCGATATGAATCATGGCGACTAGAGAGATGCCCCCATCATGACTAGCAGGGGTTGGTTGTGGGTCTTCAACATTAATTGCATATTTTGTTGATCAATATACAACATGACTAGGAGCAGTTGGTGATGGAGCTCCAGTATGACTGGAAGTGACCGGACTAGTGACAGTGGTGAGTTGTGGCATTTGAGACCAAGGTCTAGGGAAAGATTTGTTTTGAGACACTACAGGCTAGGAAGGGTCCTGTATTACACCTTGTCCCTGTCCGGAAAAGTAGTATCCTCTACCTAATTGATCCATAGAGGTTTGTACGGGCATCATCACCGAAGCAGATGTCTATGAAGAGACAAAAGTATGATAAGGATTATTCAAGTGAGGATATATGTTTCCCCCATGTTGTTCCTGAGTCTGTACTAAGGCTTAAAGTACAGTGTCAAGGCATCCGAAAAGAAATAAAAGATGTATACGATAATAAAGTCTCATTTGGTATGGGAAACTAAGGGAGATTTCTACGTTCTCTACGTCTAGCTTCCAACTGTTCCTGGATTGCGATATCTCGTTCAATGGCCGCCCATGAACGTTCTAATTCTTCCCGGGTATTAGCAGTTCTAAGGGTCATGCTGAAAAGACTTAACGCAATATT
>JZKD02S1950821.1:577293-597417 GCA_000966675.3 Picea glauca
AAAGTCATCAATGAAAGTTAAGAAATACTTGCACCCAGAAAAATAAGGAGAAGAAAGTGGACCACACAAATCACTGTGAACAAGCTGCAAAGGACCCAAGGCATGCCAAGAGGCAAGTTTGTCAAAACTATCCCGATGATGTTTTTTGAAAACACAACCAACACAAACACCATATCTACATCAAACAAGAGGAAGATCAGTCAACATCTGTTGATTACATAGTTGTTGCAATGATCGATAGTTTAGATGACCAAACCGCTCATGCCAAAGTTTGCTCAAGTCATTGCAATGAGAAACAAAAACTGATGAAAAAGATAATGACCCAAGGTTGTCAAACTTGTACAACCTGGTAATATCATCATCAATTCCAGTTGCAAGAACATGCTTAGGATCTTTTAGATCCTTGATTACAACTTGGTGAGGTGAAAAATCGACGGTTTTAGCTTCACCTGAATGAGTGATTTGATATACTGATAGAGGGTTACAAGAAAGACTTGGAACACATAATACATCATTGAAATGACCATTATCTACTTGAATTGTTCCAAATCCTACAAAACTAAGAGATCTATCATCACCAACAAATATTTTCTTTGTGTTACATTCATTTAGAGAAGAAAATATGGCTTTATCCTTAGCCATATAATAATATGCTCCTGAATCAATAAGTCAATCATCAGAAGAAGAATTAGTAGTAGAATTTTAATTGAAGGAGAAACGGGAAGCAGAAAGTGCATGTCCATGAGAAGAAGAAGTAGAATCAATACTAATGTTGTGCTTTGTCATCACTGCGTCTAAAGCTTCCATATTCTTGAAACATTTGGACTCATCATGACCATCTTTATCACAAAATTTGCAATGTTTGTTAGTATTCTTACTTTTATATTTTTCTCCTTTGTCACCAGTAGGAGCTAAATCTATCTGAGCAGGTTTGGGACCCTTATGTTGTTTGTTGTTTTAGCGAGGATGTTGCTTCTTGGGATACTTGGGTTTATCTTTCTGCTGGGTAACTAAGGCTTTGTTGTAGGGACCTACAGTGTTGATCACTCCAAATTGTACAAGATTATCTTCCTCTAGAATCAAAGAAGCACAAAAGGACTCAAGACTGGGTTTTTCATAAGCTTCTTCCTATAGAGCCTCTCTCATGACATAAAAGATAGATACAAACATAGAATATGCACTACCTAGATTAGAAAGAATAAGATAGATGAAACGCTCTTCCTCCATCTTTATATTACATTCTTCACATAAAATTCTGAGTATTTTAAACCTAGATAGATAGTCTCCAAGGAAAGAAAAATCATTTGGACTCAAGGTCAGTATTTGATTTTCTAACTATTGTGCTCGAATAATATTGAGTTTACCAAAAACAAATTCAATCGTGTCCCAAGCTTCTTTGGGCTCGTCAATATCTTGAAGGTGGTACCTTAAATCAGGAGAGATGGAAATTCTGATTAGTCCACCTGCTTCGTCATTCCTATTATCCCACTTGGCTTTCTTATCAGCATCAGTGGGTGTTTTTTCCTTTCCCAAGGTAATCCAGTACAAGACTTTACTTCTTAATAAATCTTCCATATGACATTTCCATTGGAAGTAGTTGTTGTTGGTAAGCAAGAAAATACTTGTAGAAGCCATATTAAATATGCATATATTGTGTATTTAAAAACTGAAACTAATGATTTGGATGGAAAGAGATCGAAAAGTTATGCAGTTTTAAAAAAAAACGACACTGAAAACGGACTTTCGATGTTAGTGTTATGCCCTTTTTAAAAAAACACAGTCGGTAACCAAATGACCACGTGATTGTGTAAGTTGTTTTATGAAGTGACCCACTTTTATAAAGAGAAGTGGGGATCACTTTTACAATGAAGTTACTTTCTAACAGAAAAGTGCATGAAAAATAAATAACTCTAAAATAAAATATTAAAGTTACTTATAGTGATTCACTTTTATACTTGAAGTGAAATACACTTTACAATTTTAGCATAAACTTTTTCAAAAAATGTAACAAAAGATAGACTTGAACTCAAGATCTCTTACTTAATAAGGCAAATTTTAACCAAATGATCTAGCAAAACATATTGTAATGTTCAGAAGGAGGATTGGGGTTGTTGTATTTGTTGTTGTTGTTGAAGACGGCCTTGGAGAGCATGCTAAAACAAAACTCTTTTCACACAAGAAAAAAATTTCGCTTCTCGATGATAAGAAGGGTTAGATCTTGGTTAGCTTACCCGGAAGATACACCTTTTTCCTATCTTTTTCTGATTTTTCGAGATCACACAGGGAGCGATGAAAAGAGAATACGCAGATCCAAAAGAGTAGAAACCCAGAAATAAATAAAACTAAACCAAAATACTATTCTGCAAAAAAATTTAGAAAAAATGCATATTCAAGCTTTATACCTTTGAATCTGACTGTAATGGCCATATCTTTGGAAAAAGAAAACCTTTTCGAGTGAAACAAAAACTATTCCTAACTGAAACAAGCGCTCGGGATGCAATGGAATAGTCCTCTCAGCCAAAAAATGTATGTAAATGACAGAAAGTGGAGATGAGGAAACTCGGCTTCACGATCTCGATCTACAATAGGAGCGGGTCTTCAAACAGGCTCTGATACCATGTTCGACAACACAGGGATTCCAATAGAGGAATAACACCTTTAGTAACCACTCACATAACTAGATCAAAGATCAACATGCCAATTTTTTCACTTGGTAAAACCCCTACAGGGAAACATCCATGGCCCTAGCCAACGTGGCCACTTGGAGCAGTTTATTAATGCAAAGAAAAAGATTACAGAGAGATTTTACAAGAGAGTTTCTCATAATCGATCATCGGAAAATGACCCTCCATGCTCTTTAAATAGATATCATGGACCAATCGGGTGTTAAGCTGTGGATCAATGGCCATCAAGATCGAGGAGAATATGAACCGTCAGATCACTCTATGTTGGGAACATATCGTGACCATCGGATTTTCTAACTACAAATGCATACTAATGCATACTAAAGAAACACACTAGAAAACACACCTTTACCTAATGACACAATATACCAACTAGATCTTACTAACTCCCAAGTTTCTAAATATCCTAACAATGTTATAACTTGGCAAGTAAAATAAATGAATATGAATACGATGCAAAGTCCTAACTTCAATTTGCAATAAATGATATTCTTCAATTTGCAATAAATTATATTCTTCAAAAATGCAATTTTCAATTCAATTATGCTAAATAAAACGCAATCTTTATTTACTTGCACTAAGATAAATGACAAAGACTCAAAAGATCAAAATTCCAATCAATGAAAAATGCCTAATATTTTTGTATTTTCAATATAAGAGAAAGAAAATGCAAGGAATGTGCAACAACTTGATATAAATATTCTAATATGTATAGAGAGAGACAACCCAAGTAGGATATCAAGGAGAAAAACACCCAGGCCAAGGTGAAAGGACAATCAAAATGAAAATATTATGAGAAAGGCACCGCCTAAAAATTCAACCAAAGACAATCTCCATGTCATTCCATAGACACTTAACAGTCACCACAGAGACCCGAGAAGACTTGGAAATCATCAAAACCTACCCAACAACCACCAAACCTAGAAATCAAGAAACAAAGGTTGATGTACGTGACTATTCAAGGGAAAATCACATATGTACGCAGCTTACAAAAGTATAGCATGCATATGTACGTGATTGTCAAGAAAAAACACACGTATATGCATCAAAACACGGCTAGGCTAAGGAGAAGGCTAAGAAACTCAGACCCAGAGTGAACAGAGGCTATCAAGTAATCATACGATAAGAAAATCAATATGAACAAGATCAATCTAAGTATAAAAACACTCCAAACCCAAAAAAAGAAGAGTTGATCCCCAATATGGTCACCAATTCAGGGAGAGTAAAACTCTTTACAACTAGGGGTAAACCACAACAGATGAAAATGATTGCAGAAATCAACTCTAATATCAAGTATTCTATATAACAACTATGCTAACAAGACAATATAAGAGGCCTATCTCATCCATAAGTTCTATGAATTCCACCGTTGAGCACTTGACCCAAAGCAATATACCTTCAACTAGTCCTCAACAACCAAGCAACGCAAGCATATGGTGATAATATATAATGTTAGCACATTCAATAGAATAATCCATTAAAATTCATAAAAAATACGCCCATGGAATAATAATTCAAATATTTGCGAGATATTAATTGGACGAGAAAAGAGTATTTATATTAAGATATAATCAACAGAAGTGAATGAGTTACAAACTTCCGTGTCAGGACGGTTCAAAATCGAGAAACCAAGTTCCTTCCAGTTGGGCCTCCACCACTTCAATCCTCCACTTAAGGAAAGCTCATATAAGAGAGACAATGGAGTTCTCAATCAATAAGGGAAGAGTTTGGGGGCTAAACAATGTGTTCAAACTTAAAGGACAAAGGGATCCAGACTCAATGTGAAGTGAATAATTTCTCCAGAGTAACTTTGCTCTCAAAGTTAAATTCTTCCTCCTCTTTTCCATAGCTCGGATTTGGCCCATTTATAGCCTTCAAGTGGAACTGAAGGGCCGAGTCAGAATGTTTCCAGTATATGGAAGGCCAAGAATCATTGATCTCATGACGTGACATGGAAACCCGACACCATTTTTTTAATGTTGGGCACATTTCCCAATGCACACGGGTTGTAGTGGTGCAACCTGCATATATGCATGTTGTAATATAGGCATGGAATGTATATATGGAAAAATCATGTTTTTAGCTCTGGGATTTTCAGAAAGGGACTTCAAGTATGCATAGGGAAATGGGAAAAGGCCCTCTGTTCAAGATTTCATAGGGTGAGACAAATCTTGCTATAACAGCCTTTGTCTGCATAACTTTTCTAACTGTCTTGAGTATACTTTAAATTCTATTTTATTTTCACCATATGCTCTTATATCTCTTTGAGAAATTATGCCCCAACCATTCCTTTGTCTATTGGGTTGTCCCAGCTCACTGGTGTGTTTCACTGTCGGTCACATAATGCTTCAAATCGACTCATATTTAAAGATGCATGATACTCGTTATTAGAAGCAAACTCAACTAAATGTAAATAATATTACCATTTTGATGGTTTATCTATCACATGCATTCTTAGTATATCCTCACTCACCTAATTGACCCTTTCTATTTTCCCATCTGATTCTGGGTTATAAATTGTGCTAAAACTCATATTTGTTCCAAATCCTTTGAATAATCCCTTCCAAAAGTTGGATGTGAACTTGTGGTCTATGTCAGAAACAATTGCCTTAGGCATGCCATGTAGCCTGTAAATTTCTCTCATATAAATCTCTGCAATGTTAGCAACCTTATGATTTAGCTTTACCATAATAAAATGAACATATTTGGTTAGCTTATCCACCACCACCATGATGGAATCATGTTGCTTCAACGTTCTAGGGAGCTTGGTAATAAAACCAATTGTCACTACTCCAATTTTCTACTCAAGAATTGATATAGCAGTCCAACTAGATTTATATGCTCAACCTTGACCTTCTGACATTCTAAACATCTACCAGTATACTCAACCACCTCTTTCTTCATACTTGGCAAAAAATATTGGCTCTTGACAGCTGCAATTATTTTTCGGTACCTTGGGTGTCGAGCATAAGGTACATTATGCATATCTCTCAGCACCATATTTTTCAAATCCATGAAATTAGGCACATAAAATTTTCCCCTATACATGAGGTTCTCATTCTCCCTTAACTCATGGTCTTTAATTTTCTACTACAAATTACCTTGATGTAATTTTTTTGTTGTTTTCACATAATGTTGATCTAATTTTGCAGCTTCCAAAATTCTATCCTTTAAATCAGACTTTCACATGCTAATGGTTGTAGAATTCATCTCATGAACCCTCCTATTGAGTGCATCAGCCACCTTGTTCTCCTTTCCTTTGATATGCTTCATATCAAAGTCACACCCACTAAGAAATTCTAGCCATTTGATTTTCCTAGCATTCAAAGTTGGTTGTCCAAAAAAATATTTCAGACTACTATGGTCTGTCCTCAACTGAAATAATTTTTCCATAAGATAATGCCTCCACATATTTAAGGCATGAACTATGGATTCCAATTCTAAATCATGAGTGGCATAGTGCTTTTCATGTTCCTTCAACTTCTTTGACTCATAGCATATCACATGCCCATTTTGGATAAGCAGTCCTCCAAGCCCTTCCTTGCATGCATTAGTGCACACAATTAAATCTTCGTTTGGATCAACAACCTTCAATATTGGTTCACTTGTCAACAAATTCTTAAATTGTTGAAATATTTCTTCACATTCAGGAGTCCACTTGAACTTCACACCCTTATTTTTCAAATAAGTGATTGGGTGTGCAATTCTTCAGAAGACTTCAATAAATCTTATGGAGTAACTTGTGAGTCCCATGAATGACCTAACCTCTCAGAAATTCTTTGGTTTTGGCCATCCTTTAATATATTTTATATTTGTTGGGTCCACTTCTATCCCTTCCTCTGAAATAATATGGCCCAAATAATGGGTCTTCCTATAATCAAATGAGCACTTGATCAACTTTTCATACAGTTGATGTTCCTTCAATACATATAGCACCATTCTCAAGTGGTGTTCATTCTCTTCTTCAAACTTAGAGTAGATAAGTATATAATCCAATAAAATAATGACAAACTTATCCAAGTAATTTCTAAAAATGCTAATCATCGAACACATAAATACAAGTGGTGCATTTAACAACCCAAGTGGCACCATTCTAAATTCATAATGGTCATACCTTGTTCTAAATGTTGTCTTGTTGATATAATCCTATTTAGTCCTCACCTGATGATAGCCCAACCTGAGGTCAATATTGGAGAATATATTTTAATCTTTCAGTTGATCAAAAAGATCATCTATCCTTGGCAAAGGATACATGTTCTTCATAGTCACCTTGCTCAACTTCCTGAAATCAAGGCACAACCTCAAAGTTCCATCCTTACTCTTCAAAAAAATTACTGGGGCACCCCAAGGTGACACACTTGGGTGTATATACCCCTTCTTCAAAATCTCTTCAAGTTGCATTTGCAATTCCTTCATCTCTGGTGTATTCATCCTAGAAGGAGTCTTAGACACTAGGAATGCTCCATGAATCAAATTAATGGAGAAGTCAATATCTCTCTTGGGTGGAAACCAAAACATTTCTCTAAATACATCCTCAAACTCTTTTAGGACTACATAGTCTTCAATTCTTGGCACTTTATCTTTAGTTGTTTCTTCCACATGTGTTGCAAATATTTGGCATCCTTTCCTTAAGATTTTCTTCAAATGTAAGGATGAAATTTCTCTAATGGTTATTATTGACAAGTGGTTATAATACCCTAGGTTCAAGTTATCTTAAACAAAAAAACCCTTCAGATACCAGCCCTTTCGACATCAACTACATGCAAGTGAGTCTCACTCGAGGCATCTATTGGGGCTGCAAGAACCAAGCTTTTTCCGTAGTGAAAGAATGGGAGCTGATAATATTATCCATTCTTACTTATATGTTTTCTGCACATTATCTTTTCTTTTTTCTTTCTTGGTTACTTATTGAATTCAGTTATATAGTAACATTATACTTCATATTGCAACATAAACAATTTTTTGTAACATTCATAAATATTGTGCAATGATTATATAGTAGACAATTCTAGTCTAACATGCATAAAGAGAATATTCGTGATCAATCACATCAAAGACAACAAGACACAGTAATTAAAGTGGTTCACCCAAATTTTGGATACATCCACAATGGTTGGATTCTTTATTATTCTTGTTGTAATCGTCTCTGGCTTGCGCACTGCACTTAAAATAGATATATCATGCTATCTCTCTCTAGTCTTTCCTACCTACTCTATAGTGCAAGCCTCTCTCCGTGACTTCTCCCTAACAATCAGACATAGACTCTTCATTCTCAGTACATTTTGTCACTCTCCTCAAGAATATGTCAACAACAGAACCTAAATAGAACAGAATCGAATAGGAGAACAAGAGAACCCTTAATCTACCCAACCCATTACATCTTTATACATAAATTCTAGGGCTCGAAACCCTACTTTTCTTATCCGAAAAACTCTATTACATCTTATTATGACTCATGACAACTCATGTTGACTCATTTTTTAGGCTTGTTTTTTCCTTCTTTTACATCTACATGTTGCTTTTGTAGTCCCCACTGTTGTTCTTCCTGCTTTTGCATGTCTTTCTCCTTTTCTCATGTCAAAATATTATCCTTCCTTTTAGCTCGCTTTATCTTCTTACTTTATTATCTTCTTTATTATCTTTATTTATTCTCCTACTAAGTATTCTCTTACTACACTCCTAAATTTGCCTCTACTGCATGCTCTTGAGCCTAAATGTGCCTTTACTATGTACTATGTTCCTTCCTTGTCATCTTTCTTATCCTGCTGCACATATCCTCCATACTTGTGATTTTCATGAAAAATGTATCCAAAATGTTTTCCCAACAGGTACTTCTCTTAGAATACCTTGAACTATTCTCAAGTTCCCTTCCTCATAAAAGCAAGTAAATGCCTTATTATAAGAGTCTAGGACAACATGATTCTTTTCCAACCAATCCATACCAATTAGGCAATCATATGAACCCAAAGGTATGATATTCAAATATTTCTTTATGGTCATTCCATTCATGTCCATAGGAAATTCCTTAACCATCTCATTAATTATTCTCTTATGTCCTGTAGCTAATTGAACCAACCAATATTTCCCAAGTTTTCTTATTGGAAAATTGAATATTTCCACCAACTTAGGATCTATAAAACTATGACTATCCCTTGAATCAATCAAACTAGCAATAGGTTGATTATATATTTTACCTTCCACTTCAATCATGTAATATTGAAATTCAACTTTCTTGTTGTCTAGGCCTAAAATGATCATTGGCATGCTTCTTCCCATGTACTCAATTGTATCAGCCTATTGTACATTAAGAACAGTCCTCACTTTTCACCTCTATGAGGGAAATATCTGTACATGCGATCTCCCTCACAACCCCAACACTTAATGGGTTTTTTCCTTGGCCTTTTTACCAATGTTTCTTACATTTTGGGTTCATTTTTAGTTGGCTACCCTTGAGAATTATTCTTGAATAACAGTATCTTGTTCCCCTTCTTCCTTTACTCCATATTATGTTTCTTGTCTTACCAAGCCTTTGGGAAAGTTGGTCTTCCTTTATGCCGATCATAGAGTCACTTGTCTCTCCCTATTGTTTCATCTAATGTCTTGAGATCATCATACTAAGAAAGTATGAAGATATAAGAATCTCCTCTCAAACTCATGAATGGTCATACTCCCAAGATTGAGTTCAAAAACTCCTTCATCTTCCTATCATAATAGTACTTGGTCAAGTATTTCTTTTGAAAATTATTTTTGAACTTCCTCTAAGTGAGTTTCTTCTCATCAACGTGTTGTACTTTCACAAGTTGGTCCCATCACATTGATGTTTTTCCCTTCAACTAATAAATTTAAATTCTTCCGTCTTCCCGTTCGAAGTAATTATGCAACTGAAAAAAATTTCCTCATGCCTAACGACCAAGTCTCTACATCCTCATCCTTCTTGTTCTCACCATCAAAGGTAGGAGGCTTGATATTATTCATTTTTCCTTGTACTTAATCTACCCTATACCTCCTCTTATGTTGTCTGATAGGGGATAATATTATACTATTGTGTGCTCTTCTCACTGAATTCCTAGGTGAGTGATGATGGTGTCTACCAACATTTCCAGATTCTCTTCTTCTAGCATGAGATCTATGACTCCTTGACTTGTTTGATTCTATCTATTTGTCCATTTTCTTCTCTATTATATCCAAGATATACAAAAAGTTTATGTTGAAGCCATATTTATTCTCCTTATCTTTCATAATCCTCTCATTATTATCCCAATCCAGGTGAATATTGGTGGCCACCCACTTGTTCCAACTAGCTCCTCTTTTCAATTTTTTAGTGCAACACGTTATTTTGTACTTATTTGTAATTGTGGGTTCTATACTTATGGGGTTGTCTGAATCCCTACACATCTTCCAGTTGGGTATTGGTGTCCTCCCATCTAATCCAACTGGATTAGTTTGTATGTTTTCATATCAGCACATCTTGTTGTACTTCTAGGGTCGTTTTGGGGCCCTAAATAGTTTTTTTTGGCTCGCCACATTCAAATTGTAGACAGAGTCATATTTTGATGGTGTAATGCATATTTCTCACAAATACCTTTCCAATGGGCTATCACGTGCCTAAAATGGAGATCGTATGCAAAATTTATGACCCCAAGAAGTTATTGTACTAACTTACCCAAATGGGGCCCACATGACTTTTGGAGTTTCATCTCCTAGGGTTCGGTTTTTGGATGTCTAGGGTTTTGGAGATCATTTTTATCATAAAAAGGCCTTGAAATCCTCATTGTAATCATATTCTTGTGAATGAGCTTAGTCGTGACATCTCTTCTCAGAGAAAAATCTTCCACCATTCTAGTGAGTCTTGCACTCTATATTTTTACAGTCTCTTTACAATTCTTTCATTAATAGAAATCAAGCATTGTTGTATTTATCTATTTTTGGAAATTTTCATGAGTATTTCATTGCAATATCTCTTCTTTCATTTAATTCCAAAAATAATCTGGATCAGTGGTATCAAAGAAGGCTTCTCTTGATTGTTTTTTAGTGCATGTCCTCGACGAGGTCTGAGGATATCTATTTGGGTCTCCAGTTTGTCTCTCTTGAGAAAAATAACTCTCACACACCGAAGAAACCCTCGATGGTGACAGAAAATAAAAATGGAGAAGAAGAAGATTCTATTAACATGTTGCTTGATCAAGCTCTTGCGCGACCAAGGGACGAAATGATGGAGAATTTTGCACACATCCTTCAACACTTGTCGATGGAAATAGGTGCATATTCATCAAGAGACCATTTTGGAGGAACCTCTCCCTTCAAGGTACAAGTTAATTTTGATATTACCATATTTGAAGGTCACATAGATGTGGATGCCTTAGAAAAATGGTTAAATCTATTAGAATGTTATTTCTCTATTCAAAAATTTTCCAACAGGGAAAATATCACCTTCGCACTCCTCAAGGCTCTCCCCCATGTCAAACATTGGTGGTAAAATTACTGGGACCGAAGTTCCACAGAGGAATCTGGAATATATGGGGTCGAGCCCACTTAGGATTTTTTTGTGGATGTGGTCAAAGAACAATACTATCATGTTGATAACTATGAAGACCAGTACATGAGATCGACCACATTATGGGAAGAGAACATCCAAATAGTGTCGAAGTTCACAAATACTTTCCATACCTTGCACACAAAGCTGGGTATCAAAGACTCTGAGCGACATCTGGTTCTGAAATACCGTGGGGCTCTGCATATGTACATCCAAACTGAAATGGATTTCCTAAACATATCATCATTGGGAGTTACCTATCGATATGCTGTCAAAATTGAGCAGAAATTTGGGCACTAGAAAAAATGGGAATTCGGGTCTGCAACTATGCAACAACCAAAGCATGATAAAGATGGCCCTAACCAACATCCTCTAAACAACTAGTCCAATACATAGGACAAAAGGGGTAAATTAAAGATGAAGAATGACACTGGAAGTGGTGTGACTTCCACAAAATCCCCTGGCATAACATTGATGAATGTCGCTTGAAAAAATCATTGGTGGTTGAGGTCAAATACATTGAGTTGAATACTAATTCAGAATCTGATCCACAAAATATTGAAAACAGACAGATCATCGACACAGACCCCATCACTTCTATCGCGACCACAACAATTCAACTAGAAGAACCAGTATATCCTGAAGAGGGGCAACACCTCTTCCATTCATAAATGTGGTTGATGGGGACCCCATGGAATTTCATTGTTGATAACGGAATTCAGAAGAACCTCGTCTCAGCTAAGGTCATCAAACAATTCGGGTTTTCAGAAACACCACACCCACAACCATACAACATCGGATGGCTTCACTAGGGACAAGATCTTCACGTCAGCCAACAGTGTCGCCTGTCCTATGGCATCCATCCCTTCAAGGATGAGGTAGTGTGTGATATTTCCCCTATTGATGTATTTGATGTGGTTTTGGGCCAACCATATATGTGGAAATTTCATGTTGTCTATGATTCTAGACCCCGTAGTGTCATTATCACTCTGGGAGCTCAGCTCTACAGGATACCAGAGGTAGTTTCAACTACTGCTCCACCAAAACAAAACCGTAAGGTAATATCTCATACTACAATATTCATCCTCTTCACAGTCTGTTCAAAGGATGCACAGAATACCACTACAACCACTTCATCCTCAACACCTCCTATCCAGCAAAAAATGATTGTCGGAGAGATAGAAGATATTGTTTCTTCACCTACAATGGTGCCTACACAATGCACCATCCAACCAAGTGTTACACATTATTTTCGTCATCCCTATGACCGTTAATGATGTAAACCTATATGTTTCCTTCAAAGGGGTCAATAGCCCGAGTTCCTGAAGAAAGAAGGGAGAAGAACTTTTCCTGAGAAAAGAAGTTGTATTTTCCTTTGTAAAAACCCTATTAAAGAGGATTTTTGCATGCTGCACTATAGCTAGGGTGTGAAAATGCCTGATTTTCGCAGGCTGCACCATAGCTAGGTCACGAAGTGTTCATAGGTTTCTATATAGGCAGGGTGAAAAAATGCTCATACGTGAGAAAAATGAGCATCTTCTCAATGCTTCTAGAAGGAGAAACTTCCATGGTGAGGTGGCATACGAATGGCTTGGATCTTACTCGCTTTCATGATTTAGTGGGATCATCCTAAGCTCCTCACCTTATTCTCTTCAACTTATAAAAGGAGAGGAGCTCTCATGGAGAAAGGGCTTTTGGGATTAGCTTGGATTGGATTGAGCTTTGGAGATTATTAGCTTGGCTAGATGAGCCATTTTGTCAAGATAGATTGTGAATATTATCAAATCTATGCTCTCGGAATTCTTGGAGTGGAAGTGTGTGGGGAATGAAGAATAGTTAGAAGGGACCTTACGACATCAAGGCCATGGTTGTAATATCTCTTTCATATTTAATATGATACAATAATATGATTCTTTCCTATAAATCTTGTTGTCTTTTATTATATGATTCCTTGATCACATACATAGGTTTATATTGAGTTTATGTTATTACTATCACTTTGGTTGGTTGCGTTCTTTTACAGGATCATCATTGTATGAGTGTTGGAATGGAGCTAGGATGGTGATGGTGAGAGGAAGCTTCGTTTAAATGGTATGCCACCTATCCCTCTTTACTTAGTAAATTCAATATTTAAAACTTAAGGAAAGCGTCATGTTCTGGTGTGTTTTTTTCTAGATCTAAGTGTATCTAGGGAGATCAGTTAGTGTCCACACTTACCGATTTATCCAATAAAAAAATTGGCGACCATACTGGGGAACGGGTTATTTCCTAGTAAGTCTAGTTTCCCTTTCTTTGATTGATTGATTTCCGATCTCTAAGTTTGTAGGAGATCCATCCAAACTCTCTTGATATGAAAGTTCACTTTGACTCTTTTGTCCTTTTCCATTCTCATTGATTTCAAGTAGTCTCGCACTGTACTAGTCTACAGCCTACAAAAACCCCTTAGTTTTACACCCTACTGTGTAATCCAGTGTGACATGTTTGCACCCTACCTGTGTCTAGCTTGCGAACTCCACTGATTTTTGCACTGCACCCTATAGCTAGGCTGCGAACCCATATGAAAATTTTGTTTGGAATTAGGCTTTCCTATCTTTTGATGCCTAGTTTTGCTTTGATCAACTGGATTGGAAATTTTAGAGCCTATATTGATCTGTTTATAGTTTGCTTGACATTCTTTGAATTTCTTTTAGCCATATTTTCTTTGTTTGGTTTTGAAGGATTAGTCTCTTGCTTTGAGTGTCTTTCAATTACAAAGCATGTGTTTTCTTTAGAATTTTTTAGGGAAAGATCAGATTTCTTCTGAATGGTTCGCTTTAAAAGAATACTTTTAGTTTGGGTTTCCTTGTTTTAAGAAAGTTCATTATTGCTTTTAGTGAAATTGTTGAAACAAAAAGATTTAATTTCTTACTTTATATTAGATTGGTGGCATCCTTGCATTTGAAGTAGCAAAATTGCATGATTCTTGGCATTTTTTGGTCTTAAATTCTAAAAAAATTTCCCCCTCATGGTCGGGGGGGGGGCATGAATCGCGTATTGGTGTACAGTCTATTTTGCTCATTTCTTGAAGATATTGATATTGATGAGTTTTTTAAAATGTTGGGACATTATGCATCTGGTAATGATAAATGTTTTCTCCTTCTCATAGCATAGCTCTCATCGAAATGAAAAGATTGCATCTTCATCTCTTTGCATAACTTTCGAGTCGGTTAAAACACCATATTTCTTTTGAGTAACAACAGCCTTAAAAATAAAGCGCTTATAAAAATTGATTAGACATTTTTATATTTTTTGGTACCAAACCTACATTAGATTAGTTGTAGGGATTTGGAATAGGTGTGAAATATAACTTTCCAAAGCTACAAAAAACATAGTATCTTGTGATAGGGAGAGATAAATCCACTTATTACATTTTGTCCTGGGAAGCCCTTCTCACAAAAGGGTCAATCACAAGGTCGTATTACGACTGGCAGAGTTACTCAACCTTCTTTGTTGGTCTTGGTGTAGAGATTACGCGTATTATGGGGGTCACTTGAAGGTATACCCACAATTATGAGTGGAAGCCTTTCGAGTTGATTTCGGGATAGATACCCTGCATTTGCGTGTGCATCGGACTGTCAAATATTTCCCCAGGCATCACTGTAGTAATTGGTAATCTTAGTGGCCTATATCTCTAGGCTCTTTACACGAGGTGACTGTGGAGAGGAAAGTCTTCACGGTACCTGGAATCGATGTTGGCCAAACTCACTCTGGCTCCTTGGAGGGTATACCCATGATTATGTGCAGGAGCTTGCACTAAGGCATAAGTCCATTAAGCAGGCCATCATCGTAACTTTTCCACCCACTCTATCTCAGCCCCTTCTTACTTTGTTCCCGCAGCATTGGATTTCAACAACAACTAGTGTGCTCATTGTGAGAAAGTTTTGTTTGCTTGTTTTCTTACTAGATTTTTAACGTGTGTTGTTTTTTTTCCCTAGTGGACTCTAGATTGGATCTTTATTTTTATGGCGTCAATTCCTGGAATGACCAATGAAGAAAATCCTTTTCCAGGGGAACCTTTTGTTTTTTCTTCTTATGGAAACATTGGTCCTCCTCATATTGCTACTTTGAGCCTTCCAGGTCTCACAATTGGATTATTGGTATGGTTGTTTTCCACTCAGGTAATCCCGAATGTAGTTAGTTCTTCAGTCATAAAAACTTTCCCCCAAGAGCATCAACCTCATGTTGATCCTTCACCTTCTTCACCAGTAAGGTCTTCTTCGCCTTCTTCTCTTGCAAGGTCATCTTCCGTTTCATATTCTTCACCAAGTGAAAGTTATGAAGCTAGTAACTCGGTGAATAATAAGAAGAAGAAGAAGAAAGATAAACAAGGGTAAAAACCTCCAACCATTGTCAAACATGTTGGAAAACAACCAGTTACTATTAATCATGTTGGGAGTGTTGATGATGTCAATATCACCCAAACAACTCGTAAGCCCAAGCACCCTTGCAGGCTTTGTAAGGGTATCCATATTCTTAAGGATTGCCCTGGTCTATCCAAGGTTATATAAGTATGGTCTACACACCCTGAACAACCCATGTCATCAACCTCTTAACAATATGTTGATGACCTTTTCCAACTAGTCACGATACCGTTGGGAAGAAGAAAAGTAGAGTCAAGTTCATGTGTATGTTATGAAAATGGATTCATATAACTCACCTTTTCCCTCGTATGGAAAAAGCCTCAAAATTATTGGAAGACATGACTGTTTCATAGCCTCAACGTCTAGCTTCTTATCCTAATTTTTCTCTCAACTCCCCTATAGTTGATGGAATTATCACTCCAGAACCGTCACCGGTCAATCCGACTGATCATGTCGTCAATATGTCACGTCCTTAATTGAACCAGTTGAAAAAGTGGTCGATCTGATCCCATCTTCGGTCGATCCCACTCTCCCTTTAGAGAGTGTTAGAAAAATGGTTGATCCAATCCCATCCTCGGTCAATCCCACTCTCCCGTTAGAGAGTGAAACCCAAGCGATCGATCTGTTTCCACTTGTCGACCCCATTCTCCCCTTGGAGAATGAAACCCAAGTGGTCGATCTGATCTCTCCATTGGTCGATCCTACTCTCTTGCTAGAGAGTAAACTCGATACTGCCCATGTTTTTCTAGTTGATACAGAATCTACCATGTCGGTGGGTATTCCTCCTTATCTCGTGGAACCCCCTCCAAGTAATGAGGCCATCCATTTTGATTGAGGTGTGCTAACTGGACCTCGTCTTCCCTCTCACATTCCTTTCCAGATTACAATATAGGTTTGTGTTTGAGACATTCCTCAGACACTGATAGATGAAGGTGCGTCCGTTAGTATTTTGTCCTCTTTTGCTTGGCAATCTTTGGGTTTTCCTCATCTTGTGTTGATTACATAGAATCTGTTAGCTTTTAACAGAAGAACTAGTCAACCTTTAGGGACCCTTCCTCAGTTTCCTGTAACTTTGGGAGGGAAAATTGTCTTTATTGACGTCATGGTAGTCCAAGACCCCTTGGATTTTGCTTTACTCCTTGGGTGAGATTATGTCTATGCCATGAAAGCTATTGTGTATACTCTTTTTCGTGTGATATCTTTCCCTCATGATGGACAAGTTGTGACGGTTGATCAACTTTCATTCATTGACCCCGACTGGATTTCCTCCCTACATGGTTCTTATATGAAAACGGTATCGCCACCACCACAGGTCAATTATGTGGTGTTTTCGCCCATGGCTTCAACTTCTGATGACTTAGATCCAGTAGTTGACATGGTTATATCTTTGATAGGGTTTTTAGAGCCTCGTCTCTTTACTCCTGTCGCGACCCTTGACATGGTGTATTTCCAGAATGTGTTTCTTCCTTATAGTGAAGACCTCTTGGAAGCCATGACCAAGTTTTGTCCCTTGACATGGTGTCATTCTGGAGCATTGTCCTCTCAGAATCCATGATCAAGAAGAGAGACTTCGAGGATAGTCTTTGCATCTATGAGGCAACCTTGTTTAAGAAATGAAACAGAGGTCTTTGAGAATGGTTTTCTAATTTCAAGATCGTTAACAAATGAAACCACTTACGAGGATAGTTTTGCGTCTCTGTGGAAACCTCGTTAAAAAAATGAAATAGATGTTAGGAGCATAGTTCTTGTTTCTATGTCAAGCTCATTAAAAATGAAACAATGGTCTTGGGATTATACCTAGAGTCACGAGCATAGTTCTTCTCATGTGTCAAGCTCATTAAAAAATGAAACAACCTCCACCTCTTCATTTGGGTCAAGTTCTGCGTATAGTATTTGAAGCTTCATTTCATTCTCCTTCGCAGTTGGGTGAAACGAATCTTGGGGGGCAATGCTTTCAGCCTCTGGACTTCGTGCTGAATTTCTTAAGCTGGGGGCTAAGTACCAACCATCCCTGTGTTATGCATTGGGAATTCCAAGCATATTTTTCTATGGTTCAAGCTTGTGTAAAAATGAAACCACTTACCTCAAGCATAGTTTCCTCTGGTTCAAGCTTGTGTAAAAATGAAACCAAGTCCAAGCATAGGTTCATTTTGTTTTAAAGCTTGCGTAAAAATGAAAACAATCCTGAGCTTAGTCTTTGTTCTTTCTCATGCTCATAAATAAATGAGAATAAGTTACCAAGATTAGTCTTTGTTCTTTCTCGTGCTCGTAAATCAATGAGAATGTAACCAAGCATACTTTTATCACTTTTTCAGACTCGTAAAGGTTATATGAAAAAGGAACCCACCGAAGTTCCCTTTAAGCTCTTTTTAGACTCTCTAAACATGAAAAGATTGTCGAGCGATCTTGTTCTTTTCACGCTCGTTAAAGTATTTGAAGAAAACACCTGTTGAGTGATAGTTTATCTCTTTTTCGGTCTCATCATACTAATTTATGAAAAATGAACTGAGAGAGTTCTCTTTAAGTGTTTTTTAGACTCTATAAACATGAAAAACCCATGAGTTTTCTTTCTTTGGACTCATAAAACAAACATTGAAAGGCCTATGTGGGACCAAACCACTCCTTCCTAGGGTTTGTTAAACATACTCTGAGGGACTCATCTGAAGGATGAGCTTACATTTCAAGCATATGTTATCCTCCTCAAGCTTGTGTAAAAATAAAGAGGTACTCTCCAGAAATGGTGGGGGAAAATTTGGGAAAGAAATGTGTCTAAACCTGTATTCCATGGAAGAGTCCCTTTTCAACATGACACCCTTTCACTCGCCTTGTGTCTAGGTTGGAAAATCCACTTGTCTCTTCAGCACACTCCTTTATAAGATTAAAAATTGGTCTGTGATCCCTATTTTTGAGTCAGTGTTTCTAAGACAGTTGTCGTGTCATTAATATGTTCAAAGAGAAGTTCAACCCGGAAAGCCTTCTATTGCATCAGCCATTTTTGCAGTCCTTAAAGCCTTCTATTGTGTCAACCATCCCTGAAACAGTCCGGAATCACTTGTTACTATGATCTACATCAAATCTTGTTACTTGTTACTTGTCATTGATGTGGGATACATTAAGGCCCTCCTGTGACGAGTCTTTTCCTATCGACTTCAACTCATTATCCAGAAATTAGACTTAGAAACTAATTGGTACCTTGGAACTTGTATGCCTCAATGGCAGGTTTCCTCACTTTCGACAGCGGGATTTCATTATCGACCCCTAATCAAGAGATTTCGTCGAGTGTTCGAACTTAGCTCATTGATTCACATTCGTTGGATTGTACCAGAGTACCTTGGGATTCATTGACATTAATGGTGATTTCCCTCGCACTTCTTAATGGTATACACTAATGACTGGTAATCAAGTGTTTTCTACCATGTTCGACTTCAGCACATGTATTCACATGGTTAGATTCCTACTATAGAGTGGTGGAGATGAAGACCCTGAATCTTTTCTAACAGATCTAGGTTGTGTTAGAGTATATTAAGTTTGTATTGTTGCATATATCCACATTGTATGTCTCATGCCTATGTTCAAATTTGAGTCTTTAACACATAGATTCACAGTGTATTTTTGGTGGCTATGTTCATATTTGAGTCATAATGGCATGGATTCATAGTGTATGTTTGGTGGCCATGACCTGTCTTACTTGACATGGATCTTCGCATGTCGACATTTATGCTCTGATTCATTTGTATTCTAAGTATGGGAATGCATACCTCAGTGATGATGTATTATTGTATTGTATTTCCTTGTTTGTTGGCAGGTTTCTGATCGACTGTTCCTTGTTCCCTACACACACTCGACAAATTATTTCAGTTATCACTATGTTCTAACTTCATACTTTGGGGGGCTCTCTGTTACACATTATTTTCATTATCCCTATGATTGTTAATGATTTAAACCTATATGTTGCCTTCAGAGGGATCAATAGCCTGAGTTCCTAAAGAAAGAAGGGAGAAGAACTTTTCCTGAAAAAAGAAGTTGCATTTTCCTTTGTAAAAACCCTATTAAAGAGGATTTTCGCATGCTGCACTATAGCTAGGGTGTGAAAATGCCTGATTTTCATAGGCTACACCATAGCTAGGTCATGAAGTGTTCGCATGTTTCTATATAGGCAGGGTGCAAAAATGTTCATACGTGAGAAAAACAAGCATCTTCTCGATGCTTCTAGAAGGAAAAACTTCCATGGTGAGGTGGCATTCGAATGGTTTGGATATTACTCCCTTTCATGATTTAGTGGGATCATCCTAACCTCCTCACCTCATCCTCTTAAACTTATAAAAGGATAGGAGCTATCATGAAGAAATTGCTTTTGGGATTAGCTTGGATTGGATTGAGATTTGGAGATTATTAGCTTGGCTAGATGAGCCATTTTGTCAAGATAGATTGTGAATATTATCAGATCTATGCTCTCAGAATTCTTGGAGTGGAAGTGTGTGGGGAATGAAGGATAGTTGGAAGGGAC
>JZKD02S1950821.1:613304-629328 GCA_000966675.3 Picea glauca
TTAATCTTAGATGTATCAATATTCTTGCCTTTGAATGTACCTTTGGTGTTTGGCTTCCACTGAGAGCCTTTCTAGAAAGTGCCTTTCTTCTTTCCCTTGAATCTTGATGCTAAAGCTAAGTTCTCTTCTTCCGTTGGCTCGCTCCCGATAGCTATGCGACTCTCCTCCTGGTTTCAATCATGCCATAACCTATCAAATGTGGGTTGAATCTCTCTCCCACTTACAATGGATAAGAAGGTCTCCCATGAATAAGGAATACTGTCAAAAATGGCATGCACTAAATCATCATCGTCCACTGTCACCCCTATGACCAAGCGTTGATCTCTGATGTGAGCTATCCTGGAACAGAAAGATGCCACTGATTCACCTTTCTCCATCTTCAAATACTTAAGCTTGTGCTTAAGTGTCCTCTTCTGACTTGGAGCCTATTTCTCATACAGATTCACCAAGGTATGCATATAGTCCTTGGAAGTCATCAATGAAGTCATTGCAGGCATTATACTGTCTTTGACTGAGTCAAAGATGATTTTCTTGGATTTTTATTGACTCTTCCTGAAGATCATTCTTCATGCATTATTCGTTGGTTCCTCCACCAATGTGGTCACATACTGCTCAAGATCATGCTCTTCCAATATATTTGTTATATGGAGCTTCCACACATTAAAGTTGGTAGATCCTTCGAGCCTATCTTCAGCCCTGACTGAAATGGAGGATGGCATGGTCCTCACAATGGAAAATTAATCAAGATTGCTTGGATCTGTGTGTACCTATTGCTTCACTTCAACACGTTTAACACACCCTAAGCTCTGATACCATGTTAAATTATGAGCTTGATTTATTATGTGGATTAATTCTTTTATTTTCTTCAATACTTTGATTCCATCTAAATATACTTCAACAACTCCAAATCACAATCGAATAGCAATAATTATGTAGATAATTAAACATGCATATCAACAACACATATGCCCTAGGGAAACCCTGTACAGGGAGAAAAAACCCACCAAACAATATTCCTTTATTGCATCAATAATGTAATATCTCTTAAAAATATCCACCATGAATGTTGTTCCCTCAAAGAGCTTGCTAAGATGACTCTGACCTGACAAAGACTTACAATACATTGCTGAAATCCACCTCTGATATGCTGCCTCTTTATCACTGATGTGCTCCTCTATTACTTCACCCTCAACCTGCATATGAAAAATGTGTTTCAAAACTGTGTTGCAGAACTGTGTTGAAGAGAGGGTTTGACCTCTTCTTATATAGGCTGAAGAGGGGAAGAGGGGAAGCTCGAAATAGTAACATGATTTCATGCATTAAACATAACTCAACTTCATGCTTTAGTTCGAATTTAGAACTAGACTTGAGATTGGTTACAAATCAGCTTTACACTTTAGGTCGAACTTAGAACTAGACTTGAGATTGGTTACAACTCAACATTACACTTTAGTTCGAACTTAGAACTAGACTTGAGACTGACATGATTTAGTTTGAACTTAGAAATAGACTTAAGACTTTAGTTGCAACTGAACATTACACTTTAGTTCTAAAATAGAACTATACTCAAGACTTTAGTTGCAACTCAACATTACACTTTAGCTCTAAAATAGATCTAGACTCAAGACTTTAGTTGCAACTCAACATTACTAAAATAGAACTAGACTCAAGACTTTAGTTGCAACTCAACATTACACTTTAGTTCTAAAATAGATCTAGACTCAAGACTTTAGTTGCAACTCAACATTACTAAAATAGAACTAGACTCAAGACTTTAGTTGCAACTCAACATTACAATTTAGTTCTAACATAGAAATAGACTCAAGACTTTAGTTACAACTCTTGACAAGGAAATTCGAAATTCTCTTCATGGTGGATATGTTTACATGTGCCAACGCACTAGATCAATACAATTACATCATTTGCAATATTAGGACTATCATTTTTTTCTAGCTCATAAGAATTTTATATTCAACCTAACTTTTTCTAGATGCCTTGAATTTTGCTCATGGCTCACAAGGTTTGACTAGACTCACAGAGGTTGTATGTTCCCCCTGACATTTTCACTAGTCTGTCTATGCTCACAGAGGTTGTACGTTCCCCTTGATTTTTTCACTAGACTGTCTATGCTCACAGAGGTTGTACGTTCCCCCTAACTTTTTCATTAGACTCACATAGCATCTCGTTCATCCTGAATTTTGGTTTGACTCACAGAGGTTGTGCATTCCCCCTAGCTTTTGTCAATACCTCACAAGACTGGTTAATTCTCCAAATCTCCCTGGCTAGCCTCAAGGTGGCCAATATGGCCTCTCATTGGAGAATGACTATCGATGCTACCAAATTTAACAAGTGAGATACTCTCAGATACTATCTAGAAATACCCCATCTATGACAAGGAAATGTATTCCATTATACAAGCTTGTCGTCAATGGAAACATTACTTTCTGGGAAAGGAGACAATCATACACATTGATCACAAGCCTTTGCAATTCATACAAACATAGGGGAAATTGCAGAATGACCATCATCAGAAGCGGACCACCTACCTGCAATAGTTCCATATCGACATCAAGTATAATACAGGTATCTCAAATTGTATCGTTGGTTTCCTCAGTCGATGTCCTGTCATTGCACTCACCACTGTGCTCCATTCATGTGGACATGAATCATCTGAGTGGCCCCAACTTTATCAACAAGATATGGACTTCACCACTACCTATCATCTCTTGGGTACATGCACAACTATCACTGATTTTAACATTCATGACAGACTCTTACGCCACTTCGACCATCTTTGTGTTCCTACAAGCGAGTGTGACAAGATGATTTGGGAAGCCCACTACAGTCAGATGGGAAGACATTTTGGTGTGGAGAAAACTATGGTCATTCTTCAGAAACATTTTTATTGGCCAATAATTTTACAGGATGTCAACAGGTATATCATATCTTGCACTGTCTATTCCATTGCCAAATCAACCATCAAGAAGAATGGCTTAACATCCCTCTTCCTACTCCCGCGAATCCTTGAGAATCCATCTCAATGGATTACATTTATGGACTTTCATCCACCATGAAAGACAATGACTACGTATTTGTGGTCGTTGATCATTCTTCGAATATGTCCATCCTCACATCCTACAAGATGAATATCACAGCGGTAGATACTTCCATGATCTTCTTCGAACGATTGCGGGTCCACTTTGGGATACCACATACCATCATCTCTGATCGGGACAACAAGTTCCTCATCACTTTTTGGTCGAGTCTTTGGTCACTATTGGACACCAAGCTCACAAACTCCATTTCTTTCCACCCCCAAATAGATGGCCAAACACAAGTCGTCAATCGGATGATCGTGCACATCTTGCGCATGTACAATTCTAATCATCCACGTACATGGGACAAGAGTCTCCCCTATTTTCAGCGTAGTTATAACAGGTCTCTCCATAGTTCCACTGTCCATAGACCATTTCAGGTGGGTCTAGGATTTCGACCCTTTGGACCCATTGATGTTCCACTTCCTCTTGCCACCACACAAACAAACTCTTCCCATGATCATTCTGTGATCGACAAAGCCACCAGATTCATTGAGCGAATTCAACACATATACCAATAGGTCTAGGATATTTTGCATAAATCCAATGCTAAGTAAAAGAAGCACCATGATCAACACAAGGTACCACACCAATTTTAGGTTGGTGACAAAGTCTGGTTACATTTGTAGAAGGAGCGTCTCACATGGCCCCATCAAAAGCTCTACCCATTTCTCTATGGGCCTTACACTATCACCAAGGTTGTGGGTAGCAATGATTTTGAGCTCAACACTCCACACTTTCTTGGCCTGCACCCAGTGTTCAATTTGGACCTCCTTCGACCATATTTTCCACCATTATTGGACACCTTAGAAATAGTAGAACAACTAACACCCATAAATCTCAACCCCGATTGCATGGAAAAACTATCCATTGATCAGATAGTGGACACATAGGTCAAGAGCACTCGCCAGCAGAGGTCCAAATTTATCGCATTGTCAAGGTAGGGAAACTCCTACACCAAGGCAAGTGGCTCACCCAGGGCCAAATCTAGCAGACGTTTCCTCACCTGATGGGGGAACTCAATGCAATTGAGACCATTTCTTCCTAAGGGGGAAAGATTTATCTAGTTGTCTATTGGTGGCCACCCACCTATTCTAATTGGCTCCTCTTGTCCATTTTTAGTTTAACATGTTCTTATGTGCTTCTTTGTGATTGTGGGTTCTACACTTCTAGGATTGTATGAAGCCCCACACATCTTCCAGGTGGATATTGATGGCCTCTAACCTAATACAACTAGCTTATTTTGTATGTTTTCATGTCAACACATCTTTTTTTACTTCCAGGGTCGTTTTGGAGGCCTAAACAATGTTTTTTTGGCTCACCACAGTCAAACTGTGTAACACCCCAGGTTTTGAACCCCCATTTTAAATAATGTATTGTTACAATGCTGACAGGCCAGGGTACCCAAACAATTATTAAAAGGCCAGTGTGCCCAAGACATGTAATGTTTTCTATCATTATTAATAATAAAGACATGGTTGGTTGCTAGACAGACAAGGACTAGAGTTATAGGCGGATATGATTCCACAAGAGAGGGGGCTTGAGGGGATAAGTGTTTATTCCTATGTTAATTACTCTTTTTTCCTAAGGGAGGGGATCGGTTACTTGAGATTCTTGGGGAAGGCCAGGAGGTTCTTGATTCCCCATGAAGTTACTTAAACCTGCCTCGTTTCTGATGAGGGGGTTCAACAGATGGCTTGTTCATTGATTTTCCTCTACATTCATTCATTTCCCTCACGAACTTTCATGCACTCACTCACCCATTCATTGATCCACCCTCACCTGCGTCATGGCTTGGAAAATGGAATAGAACTACTGAGAATTAGCCACGGGATAGTTGGTTGTAATGGTCGCTAGTGCAATTCAGCCATGACCTGGGGCCTGCATGTCTGAGATGTGTTGGCATGTGCCCTGTTTTTCTCACAACTGCGAGTCCTGAGAGTTCCAGCATTGAGATTCTATACCAGCTATGCTAGAGGCCCTGGAAAAAGGAGAAGGACTTCATGAGGGACTACATGGTAGAGAAGGGTGGAGGTCCATTCTCCTGGGCGGTACAGGCTGGATAGAAGAGAGTTGGGCACTTGAATTGTTGTGGGTGCTCGAAAACCTATGAGATCTTGAGAGATGACTGGTTTCGAAACCCAAGTACACTCTAGAACCGTCCTTGTGGATTCATAGCCCTGGCTCAGGTGTGAGACTGTTGTTGAGATTTGGAGAAGTGGTTTCTACAGTTGGGTGGAACGTCCTTGGTCTGCAGCCAATTGGTGTCACCTTTTTATAAAGATAAGTGCTCTCTATTGTGATATTATTATCTTTGTATGAATGTATTTCTCTGTGTATTTTAATTATCATTTAACTAAATCTTAGATTATGCATGCTTGTTAGATATTGTTCTGCATGTCGCTAAATCTTGTATCTTATGCGTTCTTATTAATAAAAGAAGGTATCGGTAAGATTACAAAGTCCAAGGGTGGGCTTGAGGGTAGCATACCCCGGCCTGTGGATGGTTGGCTATGTTACAGTTTGGTATCAGAGCTTTTGGTTCAAAAACCAGATTGGTATGGGTCGGGTCTATTGGTGAGAGTCTCATGGTTGAGATCAAACTCTAACCTCGAAGTTGAAAATCTCAGGAGGAATGGAGTTGCAGAATCTATGCATGATTTAGATCGTCAGAGATCCGTTGTAAGGGGTTCGAAGGATCTTGACGGTCCCCCTTTGAATTCAAAATTGATCGATATTGTAGGATCGGGAGAGATCCAGGATCATTGGATTGGAGGACATGTGAACAAGGGTCGTCCGATGAAAAAGAAGCAAGGGATAAGGTTACAACCGTCATATCCCATTGGAGAGTGAAATCAACGAACATGAGGCATTGCAGGAAACCAAGTTGCACGGGAGATAATTTCCCAAGGCGATCCCACAATCTAAACCATGGTTTCACCAAGGGGTTACGTTTCAACATCAGGAGAATTGCGAGGCAAAAAGAAGGTTAATCCAAACCATCGATCTGTGCCCTCGCAAATTTAAAGGCATGTAGTTATGTGACATGTTAGTACTCGAGTGACGAACCTCTGAAGACCAAAAGTAGTCGAGGAGCGTCGATTCATAGGAGGACATGCGTCAACCGATCATGTGCTCTGGGTGAAAGCACTCTGGGAAAGAGAAAGCGAGGAGAAGTTGAGAATTGAGATTTCTAAAGCCCGGAGAGTTGAAGTGAATCTCAACCATCCGGTCTAGGAGGAAACATGGAAGAAATTTGCTCACTTCAGGGAAAAGCAAAGGTTGAAATTTGATATTTCTGAAATCCAAAGAATCAAAAAAATCATAGCCATCGATCCATGGGAGACACGCGTCAGTAGATCGCGAGATTCGGATAAAAACATTTCAGAAAAATTTGAGGTTTGAGTTTTCTGAAGTCCGAAGGCCCGAAGGAATGGCATTTGTTGATCCTTGCAGTGGTAACTTCCAAACTCCCAAAGTCCGAGGTTAATATGGGATTTCCTATAAGGAAGACACATGGTGATAGTTTGGTCAGTTCGGGAAATCAAAGTTAGAGAGAATTGGAAGTGTGCCAATATGGAAACTCCTGAAGTCTCTAAGCCCAAAGAACCGAAGCAATTCACAGCCGCTAATCTATGGGAGGACACCTGTCAACAGATCATCAACTCCGGGTAAAAGTGTTCTGGGAGGAGGAAAATGATGAAAGTTGAGACTCCCGAAGCACAGAGTCTCAAAGTGGATCTCGATTGTTGATCATGAAAGAGGACAAGGGTCGTTGATCTGGTCCTGGCTGAAACTTCTAAAGTCCTGAAGCTCTGGACAAGTGCTTTTTCAGCTAAGCGCAGGGTCATGGCCGTGGTCATATGTAGATTGAGAGTTGAGGGAAGGAGGGCTAAGGGTTGAATTGGTGGTCTTCAAGACAGAAAAGTGATAAGGAAGGATTTAACCATGGTTTCTAGTCATGGTCACATCGTAGGGTGGTTTGAAGGAAGCGCCTGCGGAGGATGAAATTCTGTGTCAGCCAAGGATAACAGGACACTGTTATTTTTGGAGAATAGGGATATGATCTCCATGAACAACAAAATAAAGAGACATGTAGCATGGTTTCGAATTTTTTTTTATCATATGCATAATTCTAAAAAAATGGTCTCTTGCACATTTTGCAGAATTAAAGGGTTTAAACAAGTCAACTCAAGATGCATATTAAGGAAATGAAAGAAGGCGAGGGAGCCTCCATTCATGATAAGGAGGTTGAAGGCCAGAATACCAAAGTTGGTAATGTAGAGATAGAGTCCAATGGATGCAAGGGAAAAGGAGAACAAGAAACATTAATAGAAATGGTAAAATCCTGAAGATGGAAGTGTAGAGATACAAAGTATACAACGAGAGACTGATGAGAGAGAAAAGTCAGATAAATGCTCAAGTGTTGTAGAGCTTAAATCAGTTGCAGAGACAAATGAATAAGGGATCAAACACAAGACAAGAGGAAGAAGGCAGGTTCCATGAAAGAAGGGATGATCGTGGAAGAGCTGGTTATTCCATAAGTGCTAGAAGATCTCATGGACACCACTCACCTCCTTACTCAAAAATAAATTTTTATGCATCGGATGATCCCGTAAGCAGTCCAGAGGTGTCTCCTATCAGACACCAAAGAAGGAAAGAAGAGGTAGATAGTTTTCAAGGAGAGTTGAGGAAGCTCAAGACACATTCCTTTGAGGGTGAAAGAGAAAGGGAAGATTATGTTGAAGCATGGTTTCTTGGGCTCGAAATATATTTTCAGTTGCATAACTATTCATCAAATCTAGAAGCTAGTATTTCCACCTACCATTTACACGAGAAAGTTGCAATGTGGTGGGACCAACTAAAGAAAGTGGAAGATGTTAATGAGAGTTGGATCACTTGGAAGCAATTCAATAAGTACTTCCAGAAGGAGTACGTCTCAGAGCATTTCTATGACAATAAAATGCATGAGTTATTTGAACTCAGGTTGGGAAGCATGACTATTGAAGAATACAAGAAGAAGTTCTTGGTATTGTTAAAGTATGCCAGGTTCATTGGTGATGAGAAAGTGAAAATACAGAGATTTCTAAGTGGACTGACAGCCTTTTATAAGGAAAATATCAAGTATGATGAGCCCGAGACCTTGACTGAATCCATCAGGAAGGATAAATACCTATATGAAAAAGGCCAAGGAAGAGAATCCCTGTAGAAATCTTGGAAGGACAAGAAAAATGCAAAGTCCGATCAGAGGAGGAAAGGATTCAAACCTTCCTTCAATAGGAATGAGCCTAATAGAAATCATCAAGATCAGTATGCTAAGGGATATTTCAAGAAGGAATGTTCCTTAGGAAAAAGGGGAAGACCACCAATCCAATGTTGGGGATGCAAGGAAGATCACCTGTACAAGGATTTCCCACATAGAAAGGATAGAGTGAACATTATGCACAACCTCCAAGAAGTTAAAACAGTCGAAGATATGGAAAGAATATTTGCAGCTTTAAATTATCGACAAGAAAAGTACCAGTCCAATAGGATTGAGGTGGAAGGTAAGATCATAAATCATCCTGTTGCTATTTTGATTGATTCATGAGCAAGTCATTGCTACATTGATCCTAATATAGTGGATAGATTAAATTTGGAGAAATGTAAACTTAGAAAATAAATTTTGGTTCAGTTAGCCACTGGAACCAAAAGAAGAATCCATAATATGGTCAGAATTTGTTCCATAAGTCTTAATGGCATGAATATTAGTATGGATCTAAATATCATACCATTGGGGTATTATGATATTCTGATTGGAATGGATTGGTTGGACAAGAATCATGTTGTCCTAGATTGTCATAACAAGACATTTACATGCCTTGATGGAAATGGGAAACATAGCACTATGAAAGGAGTTCCAATACCCATCTCTATAAGGGAGATTTCATCCTTACATCTAAAAATATGTTTTAGGAAAGGATGTCAATTGTATGCAACTCATGTGGAAGAGCCAGATAATACAAAAGGGCTAAGCCTCAAATATTTCTCGGTATTATAGGAATTTGAATATGTATTCCAAGAAATACCTGGATTGCCACCAAGAAGGGAGATAGATTTCTCAATTGATTTAGTGCCAGGAGTTGCCCCAGTGTCAAAAACACCTTACAGAATGAGCACACCAGAGTTAAAACAATTACAAATGTAGTTGGAGGAATTGTTGAAGAAAGGGTACATACATCCAAGTGTTTCAACTTAGGGAGCACCGGTACTTTTTGTCAGAAATAAGGAGGGAACCTTGAGGCTATGTATTGACTTCCGATAGTTGAACAAGTACACTATAAAGAACAAGTACACTATAAAGAAAAAGTATCCTCTGCCCCGAATTGATAACCTCTTTGATCAGCTAAGAGGGGCAAAGATATTCTCAAAGATTAACCTGAGGGAAGGATACCATCAAGTAAGAATCAAGGAAGTAGACATTCATAAGACAACCTTTAGGACCAGGTATGGGCATTATGAATTTGTAGTGGTACCATTTGGACTGACCAATGCACCAGTTGTCTTCATGTGCTTAATGAATGACATATTCAAAAATTATTTGGATAAGTTTTTCATAGTATTCCTAGATGACATACTTATCTATTATAAGTCTGAAGAGGAGCATGAACATCACTTAAGACTGGTGTTGCAAGTACTAAGAGAACACTAGTCGTATGCCAAGTTGAGTAAGTGTTATTTTTATTAAAAGAATATCCATTACTTGGGACACATTATTTCAAAGCAGGGCATAACAATAGATCCAGAGAAGATCGAAGCCATTAGAGGATGGCCAACACCCAGAAATGTGTCAGATGTCAGATATTTTATGGGATTAGCTGGATACTATAGACGGTTCATAGCAGGGTTCTCTAAGATTTCCCATCCCATCACTTCTTTGCAATATAAAGGAACTAAGTTTGAATGGACACTCAAGTGTGAAAATAATTTTAATCTATTGAAGGAATTACTTACTAGTGCACCTATGTTAAATATTGTTGACCCAAATGAAAGTTTTGTGGTATGTACAGACGCATGTAAGGAAGGACTTGGGGGATTCTTCACACAAAATGGACATGTCATTGGATATGAGTCAAGAAATCTTAAGGAACATGAGAGGAACTATGCCACACATGACTTGGAACTTGCTTCCATTGTTCATGCCTTGAAGATGTGGAGGCATTATCTCATGGGGAAGAAATTTGAATTAAGAACAAACCACATTGGCCTAAAGTATCTTTTTGAATAACCAACCTTGAATGTCAGGAAAACAGGATGGTTGGAATTTTTAAGTGAATGTGACTTTGATATCAAGCATATAAAAGGAAAGGAGAATAAAGTTGTCGATGCGCTTAGTAGAAGAGTGCATCTCATGCATGATACTGTTGTCAGTATGCATCAGTCAAACTTGAAGAGCATAATTTTAGATGGTCTTGTTATAGATCATCATTACCTATGGGTAAAGGAAAACTTATAGCAAGGAAATGTACAGTAGAAAATAAAGGAGTATGCGATAAGGGAAGATGGATTACTCATGCATAAAAATAGAATCTATGTTCCTAGATCCGGAGAACTGGGGAATTTGGTATTGAAGGAAATGCATGATGTTTCTTATGTTGGACATCTCGATTACCAGAAAACAATTACAGCAGTAAGAAGCCAATTCTTTTGGTTGGGAATGAAGAAGGATGTTGCTGATTACATCGCTCGATGTATGGAATGTCAGAAGTTGAAGGCTGAGCATAGGCACCTAATGGGTTTGTTGCAACCATTGCCGATCCCAGAGAAGAAATGGGAAGTGATCACCATGGATTTCATCACAGGATTACCCAGAACGAATAAGCAACATGATTCAATCATGGTGGTGGTTAACAAATTAACAAAGGATACTCATTTTGTGCTTGTGAAGACATTACATACAACGGCTAATATTGAAGAAATTTTCATGAAGGAAATTTCTAGGTTACATGGGACAATCGTCTCGGATAGAGATACGAATTTTACCTCCAATTTCTATAGGGAATTGTTTAAAGGATTTTTCACAAATCTAAACTTTATCACAACATATCATCCCCAGATAGATGGGCAAATAAAGAGATTCAATCGAATAATTGAAGATACGTTGAGAATGTATGTGATGGATAAGCCATCTAAGTGGCAATATTACTTACACTTGGTTGAGTTTTCTTATAATAATGGGTATCAATATTCATTAAGAATGATCCCATTTGAAGCCATGTATGGTAAGAAATGTGATACCCCAGTAAGCTGGGAAAAACCAACAGATAGAGGGGCACTTGGATCGGAGTTGCTCAAGGACATGGAAGACTGGGTGGTTAAGATCAAGAAGAATTTAAACGTAGCTCAGTATAGATAGAAATTTTATGCAGACAAGAACAAGATAGCTAGAGAATTTAAAGTAGGGGAGCATGTACTTTTGAAAGTGAAGCCTAAGAAAATCTCTTTGAAATTGGGTAGTTGTACAAAGCTGGCAGCCAGATTCTATGGTCCATTTGAAATATTGGATAGAATAGGGCCAATTGCATACATGCTTGCATTTCCTGCCTCCATGAATATGCATAATGTATTTCATGTATCTTTACTAAATAAATATGTACATGACCCTAACCATGTCATTGATTGGCATCTGATTTAGGTAGAGACGGAGGGAGATTTTCAGTTTCAGTTAGTGTGGGTATTGGACAAAAAAGTCAAAATGTTGTGGAAAGTTGTAGAGTTGGTAAAAGTTTAGTGGACCTGCTACGGTCCTGAAGATGTTACCTGGGAGCATGAAGATTCCATGCGGGTAGAGTGCCCGCAAATTTTTGAATAAATTTGAGATTTTGATCTCTATTTTGTATATGCACTGAGGACAGTGCCAAAATAAGGGGGAGGGGATGTAACACCCTAGGTTTTGAACCCCCATTTTAAATAATGTATTGTTACAATGCTGAGAGGATAGGGTTCCAAAACAATTATTAAAAGGCTAGTGTGCCCAAGACATGTAATTTTTTCTATCATTATTAATAATAAATACATGGCTAGCTGCTAGACAAACAAGGACTAGAGTTATAGGGGGCTATGATTCCACAAGAGAGGGGGCTTGAGGGGCTAAGTGTTTATTCCTATGTTAATTAGCCTTTTTTTTTAAGGGAGGGGATCGGTTATGTGAGCTTCTTGGGTAAGGCTAGGAGGTTATTGATTCCGCACAAAGTTACTTAAACTTGCCTCTGGTCTAATGGGGGGGTTCAACTGATGGCTTGTTCACTGATTTTACTGTACGTTCATTCATTTCCCTCACGCACATTCATGCACTGGCTTGCCCATTCATTGATCCACCCTCACCTATGTCCTAGCTTAGAAAAGGGAACCAAACTGTTGAGAATTAACCACGGGATAGTTGGTTGTAATGGTCGCTAGTGAAATCCAGCCATGACCTGGGGATTGCATGTCTAAGATGCATTAGCATGTGCCCTATTTTTCTCACAACTGTGAGTCTTGAGAGTTCTAGCATTAAGATTATGGACCAGCTGTGCTGGAGGCCCTGAAAAAAGGAGAAGGAATGCCTAAGGGATTGCGTGGCAAAGAAGGGTAGAGGTCCATTCTCTTGGATGGTATAGGTTGGGTAGAAGAAAGTTGGGTACTTGGATTGTTGTGGGTGCTGGGAAAACTGTGAGACATTGAGAACTGACTGGTTTGGGAACCCAAGTACACTCTGGAACCATCCTTGTGGATTCATAGCCTTGTCTCGAGGGTGACACTGTTGTTGAGATTTGGAGTAGTGGTGTCTATGGTTGGAACGTCCTTAGTCTGCAGCCAGTTGGTGTCACATTTTTATAAAGATAAGTTCTCCCCGTTGTGATATTATTATTTGTGTATGAATGTATTTTGTTGTGTATTTTAATTATTGTTTAACTAAATCTTAGATTATGCATGCTTCTTGGATATTGTTTTCCATGTCACTAAATCTTGTATCTTATGAGTTATTATTAATAAAAGAAGGTATCATGTTGGCACAGGGGCAGACCCAAGGTTCAACGCTCAACATTGCACCAACAAAACCCTAACTATCGTTTGTTTTGGCAACACCTGCGAAGCCAATGAAGTCTCACCCAAGGTAGAGGCAGGGGTGGTTGCATGACTCAAATGTTTGTAACCTAGCTGGGACACAGATCTGTGATTATACCACTTAACAAATCACTTAGCAGTTAACATTCATCAATAATCAACCCTTGCTCACATCGTGGATCCAAACCCTAATTACAGAACAATGCAATATTCTACCATATCTAACATATATAAGCACTTAACATATGGACAAAGGTCATATATAGTATTTATTCGAAACATTTAAGCATTAATCTATCATACTAGATTCATTTAAACATTCATTACTACACTTAAGCTTAAATTACATACACAAGAAAATAACCAGAATGCACAAAGAAACCATAACACAGGATATACGTGGTTCACCCGAGTGTGGGGCTACGCCCACTAAATCTTCTCTTATTTATTATATTCTCCCAATCTTCTACAAGCACAGAGCCATTGGGACCTACTCCACATAGGACAAGAGATCTGCGTGCACCTTGCCAGATCCTCCTTCCCTGAGATAGGTTTAAGCACAAAGCCTTCTGACCATCACTTTCACTTAGCTCTGAAAGTCTCAACATACACTAAGCACAAATCCTTTGCAATCACATAGATAGAACTCTAACACTTAGCATATTCTCTTCATTACACACATAGGTGTCTCCTACTTACATTACCTAGATATATATTTATACATTACAAAATGGGCCTAAACATTGGTAAACCCATGGGTCACCATCCCATACCCGCTACATAAACCCTGATCCCAAAACCTACCCTAAAAAGGGGCTGAGATCCCGTGATCTCTTCTTCGAATTCCACTGTGCCTTCCACCAGCCTATTGAAGTCCAAAAAGAGGTCAAACATGACCAAGTATCTCCAAAACTTGGTCAAGGGCCAACAAGCCCCCAACACTCACCTGTGACTCATCCCGAGTCACTCTGGTCCAGGTAAATCTGCCTCAAAATCCTCGAGCTTGGCTCGAGCTACTTCAACCTGTTGTTGCGCCAAGGCCTCGTGATGGGAAAATTCTTGAATAACTGCCTTGTTCATAGGTCCCTCTAAGAATTATTCTACCAAAATGACTACTTGTTCTAGCTCTGCTCCTTAGCCTTCAATCTCCTCAAAAAGTAGGCAAGCTGCATCCTAGACTAGCTGGAGCTTCTGAGTCACTTCCATGACTTTTCTTTGCATGGCATGGAGCTGTTGTTGAGTTGTGCATTGTTCTTGGAATCTTTTCATCCTCTCAACTGCTGATAAGAATTTTAACTGCGCTTGTACTGTTGTTTCTTGTTGCTTTGCTTCCTAGAGTTGTGACTCCAGTGTCTTCAGTTCAGGGTCCTCAATAAGGCGCTCATAATTCCGTGCACTGTGACTACTTAGCTATTTACATTCCACGACTAATTCTTTGATCCTTTCAACTACACTCCGGGAAGTTGCTTCTCTCTGGTCTCACACTTCCTGCAGACCTCTTAGCACTATTTGTAGCTCTAGTTCTACAACCCTCTATTGAATTTGTTGAATGGATTCAACAAGCTTCACGACTTCATTTACTATCAGGTCTTCTTCCATCTTCTCCAAGCCTGTGATAGAGCGAAGTGTTATGTTGACTACTTCATTAATTCTGACCTACTCTGATCAAAATCTGGACCAGGGGTCAAATTTTAGCCCAAAAATCAATGTTCTCAGAATTTCCTAAAAAAAAACGAGAGTGTATCACTCATCATCATGAACCCAACGCAATTCATTTTGTCTCAAACGGACGTTGGGAGTGAAAGATATAGTGATCTGTTCGAAAAGTCAAATAGGCAAAAAAATGAACACTGACTGGGCAGTCTGTACAGTCCGTACGGATGTTGACTTGGCATGTCCATATGATGACGTGGCACATCCTTACATTGAGGTGATAGAGGTGATGTGGCATATTTTGGTTGGCAGGTATGGTCGAATCATTTGTCGACACGTGGCATGGTTTTGGCAAATGGTAAGGTGCCACGTGGCCCAGTCACAGGCTACCACATGGCACCCCTTTATTGGTTGTTTGGTTTGTTAAAATTTTATGGAGACCATGGGGTTCAACCCCCATACCTCCCCACCGGTGTAGATTTTTGTCATTGTCCGCCCTACCAGCGCACCAAACTTTGTTACTTATTAACTATATGAATTTCAATTTATTTGAATTCGTTTTATATGATGGTCAGCTTGAGGGTCCGAGCTGGGGCTCAACCCCAGCCCCCGGTCACACGTGCCTTGTATATGACCATGCCCTTTTGGAAGAGGGGCATGGGTTTATGTTTATTAAGCCACGGTTTTATGCCCTTTCATGTGACCAACCGAGAGCGCAGGAGTTAAACGGTTTTGTAATTGTTTAGCACTTTTTTCCATAGAGCACGGTCGTATGACCCTATATGCCCGAGTACTATGCAGTTAGGGGCTGGAGGCACCCTAACCATCCTACAGTTTGGAATATTTTTCGGTTATGCATGGGGCTGGGTTTTAACACGCATTTTGGAGCGTGTTCTTGGATCATTCAGAAAGGGTGCATTTTGGCGAACCAGTTTCAGCAAGGTTGAAGGAGGAAAATGGAGGAGGCCTAACTTCTTCATATTTTGGCTGATTGGGGTGCCATAAAAGCCCAGCTAGGGGTTTTTGGATGTGCTAAATCCATTGGAACTTTTTTCACAACCATTTGAAGACTTCCTCTACAAGTTTTTCACCATTGAAGTTTCAGCAAGCTCTAGGGAGCTTGAAGCCCTCATTGATCGAGGACATGGTTTGGTGAGCCTATGTTTGTTTTCTGTGATTGAATAATCATT
>JZKD02S1950821.1:652585-669892 GCA_000966675.3 Picea glauca
TAGGCCCCCATACTCTTTTGTCTAACTTGGTCTGCAATAGTGATTTATTTTATTAATAAAAAAAAGTGTGATTACATAGTACATTTGATTCATCTTTCCGGACTAAATCACACAGGTACTATGGCCTCAAAATGTATATATATACAAAGGCACTATGGCCCAAAACATCATGGCTCACCATCCTATAAAACATATATACATTTACAAATTGGGGTTCATCCTAGGGGTATTAAATCAATGCATACATTCATTTGACACATCATCAACATATCATAAGACAAGAATCATTGTTTCTTTATTCTTTTGATCCAACCATTCATAGACATACATGAAGCAATTGATCAATTGACAACATATCACTGTGTTCTTATACATTTTATCATTGTTACATCGCATAGTCCCATGCACTTTATTAATATTCTACAGGTATTAAAGACCCACACTCACTATCAAATACATTATAAAACATAAGCTCAAAGCAAGCTAAAGGATCTTAACAACAATGACCAAACACTAGCTATCCAACTGAGTAGATAACTAACCAACTCTATTTCTATTGTCATTTCTCCCTTTAATTTTCTTCTCTTCTCTGGTGCTCTGTCACTTTCAATTCTTCCCTACTCGTTCCTATGACTTACAATTCTACATTCTTTTTTCACCTGCATGCAATCCACGTAGCCTCTTTGGAGTCATGGTAGTATTAGCTACCTTTCCATATCATCTCCTTACCTCTCCACGATCTTGCGTGCTTCCTGAGTAATCATTCAGGAAGATTTCCTGAAGATTATTTTCTTAATTTCGGTATGTAGGAGACATATTCTTAATTTCTAGCGTTCATCACAAAACTTAGAATGCCATGCATTGGCAGAACTTGTACTGGAACACATTAGAAAAACTTGAACTAGCACGTGTGCCTCTTGTCACCCATTGTGCAACTACTTGAGTGCACACAAAAATTAAATAGGTGTGCACAACTACCTTTGTCCACACTCATGATATTTACCTAAAAATTTGGGTGCCAACAATAAGTAAGAGCCAAACAATATGTATATAAAACACATAGCCAATACATCATGTCCAAAATATCCAAAAGCATTTATTTCTATGATATTTCACTGCACACTTTAACCTCAATTCTAGAATTTCTAGATGTGTTTTATAGGATTTGATGACCTTTTGTTTTTAATTTTCTATAGTGACATCCACTTAGCTTGAGGTATGTGTTTCAAAATATCATATAGGAATAGGTTCTTCCCTACATTTCCTAGTTTCATTATTAATCATCCTCATTGGCATGTATCTACATTAGGTTTGATCCTACCAAGTTGTGACATTAGCCTCTCCTTGTTGCACATCGTAACTTGTGCAATAGTGCCTACCCTCCATGGGAACCCTATTTAGTACCCATATTTCCATTTGGTTCCCATGCTACGACTTCTTGTAGGCCTAAGAACCCTCCGTTAGACCTGTCATGACTCAAATTTGATTCACATTCTTCTATTTCCATACTTGTTTTGGCCATATCTCAAGGATGTTACAATCAATTTATGTTAGTTTATGGTTCCACGTGTATATTTTTGCTTATGTCTCGATGCCTACTACTATTTCATTGTTTTCTTTGATCCCACTTACCACCATTGCAGTCACTCTTGACCTCTTTCCATTTGCATTAGCTTGCCTCTTTTTTGTGACCTTTTATCCATGCAGAGAACCACTACGATGAGTGCATATCACTTGCTAGTATCATTTTTCGTTCACTCTTCATAGCACTTGGAACATATATGCATGCCATTGTGCCACTCATTCTCTCTAGATGAGTTATTGAGCATAATTTTATCTCTCTTTCATGCTTGTAAAACCATGAAGGAGCTACCAAAAAGAGAGTTGTTTTTTTTACCTTGATTTGTATTCACCAAAGTGGAATCCATTAGTCACGTCACCCTTGAACATGGCACCTATTTGTTTCTTTGTCTTACAATTGGATTATAAATTTCCTAGGAGTCGTACCATCAATATGAGTCATATACTCCTCTAACTGGTTACTCTTCTTGTCACTATGGAGACTGATTCAATGCCTCATGTGTTGTCACACTATATCAATGGTGCCCTTGAGTCAATGTTTCTAGGTCATCAATGTGTCATGCTATAATTTCAATGGAAGTAAGCCTAAGTCATCCATTTGTAGTCTTGTTGACCATTTGTTTTGGTCATCCTTGTATCAATTGTACTTGGTGATTCTATCTATTCACAACATGTCTCAGTGTATGTTTTTGTTGACTAAATCGGGATACACTAAGGCCCTCCTTTGATGGATCTCTTCCTATCAATTCCAACTACTCATCTAGAAAGTAGATCTAGAAACCAGCTAGCACCTTGAAGCTTCCAGTCATTAGAGGCATGTTTCCTCATCATTAACAGTGGTTTTACCTCATTGAGTCTTGATTAGTCGATTCTATGAGTGTTAAACATCATATCCTCTATTCACACTCACTAGATTGTACTATGTACCTTGGGCTCCATTCACATCATTGGTGGGTCCCCTCACATTTATTAATGGTATACCTTAATGACCAATAACTAGGAAGTTTCTACCATGCTTGACATTAGCTCAATTATTCACATGATGTAGAATTGTACCATTGAGGTTGGGGAAAATACCTTGGGCTTGAGGGAACATAACTCATTCATGCTACCCCTCTCAATCTACAATGGAGCATATCACCACTTTATGATTACTATGAAAACCACATGGGAACTCTCATTGGTACTAGTTGTCTTCCTAGTATTGTGACATATATCCACATTATATTTTCTCATGGCTATGATCTCTTTGATGGCATGGATCCATTGTGTAATTTTTAGTGACCATGGTCTTTCATTTCATTTCATGAATCCACAGTGTATTATGTTGATGGACATCATTTGTTTCTCTTTTGAGCATGGGTATGCCTAACTTGGGGATGATCTGTATACATGTTTGGTTGACGACTAGTTTCAAGTACTCACTAGTTCCTTTATCTACCAACTCCTTCCTTACACTGCCTCACAATTATGATTATTTAAATGTGTTTCAGCCATCAATTCCTCTTCTAACCTCACACATTATGGGACATCTTCTATATCTCTATTTTCCACCCCAAAGACTCATTCAGGACCTATTGGTGTTTTCATGATGAGACATACCTTTTCTACCTTGGATTTTGATTTTTTGAGGGATGTCACACCTTGCATTCCTAGCAAGGTGCAAGAAGACGCATGATGCACCATTAGAAAGGTGTGATCGGTATCTAGCTACACCATTTGTAGCACATGATCATCTCTAGAGACTTCTAGATTTGATGAGTTTTGAGGATATCAACACTAGGTGACTTTTTTTATCTCACGTTATGAGATTGGGAAATCATATTGGACTTAAAGTTAATTTATTTCTATAATTCTAGATACATCCCCTATCCTCATCCATCAATATATATGAGGAATGAAATCCAAGAGAGGAAGAAAGAACGATTTCATAGTAAACTTACATTACTCATTTTCGAAGGGACTCTTCTACGTGCATCCTTCACATTCGAGTTGTCCTTTCTTATATGAGGGATAAGGAGGAGTTGCAACAAGGAGATAGGAGAAACCTTCAATCAGGTACTCAACATATTTTTTATGTAATGTTTTTCCATTTATGAATATAGATCTATATGGTCTTCCCCTCCTTTGTCATTTGTATTCAAGTTTATATGAAAACCAATGTATATTTTTTCTTTCCTGAGTAGACTAGGTTAGATCTAGTTGTGCTTGATACTATTATTGCTTATGAAGGTTTGAGGTTTCTATTGTTGTCTTTTTATATGAAAAGAGTAGGTTCTATGAATTAGAATTGGATTTTTGAAGCTACATCAGTCAAGATCATGCAAGGACCACCATTGGGTGAAAGGTAAGGGCCATACTCTCTTCCTTCTCATTGCATTTCTAAGGATCAAATACACTAGAGCTATAGGAAACTCATATGGTATTATATCCTACAATCTATCATGGATCAAGGTAAAATCTAAGGGAGTTCTCACCTATCCACAAGGAGTATTTTTCCATAACAAGAACCTCCAATATTGGTCTTGGATCTATTTGTTCTTTATTTTCTTCTTAGACTAAAGATTTCTACGAGAAATTTTTTACATAGTGGTTTTGACCACATAGAGAAAATTCAACCCACTTATATTGTACTATCACCTTGTCTTCTACCTTGTTGTTAGACATATCCTCAGGCTACAACTATGCTTCTTCTTGGTCCACCAAGATTTCTAACCGACAAGAAAAAGTGTCAATTTTTAACATGAATTATTTTGAAACCCTTCAATGATGTTTTACAACATCCATGGGATCCCTGGACAATTGTTTATAAGAAAATACAATTTTTTTACCCCGTTATAGGTATTCCAAGCAATATTCCCTTTCCTAGACTTAATGTTTTATCTCGAAACTTAGCACTTGTTTTTCTCTATTTTTGATTGATCTAAGCCATATTTCATTCTAAAGAATCAACCTTGGTCATGAATTCTTCCACCTTTCTTGACTAACTTTGAATGGATTCAACTAACTAATCCACTAATTTCTCCAAGGTGAGAAGTATTTTCTCTAACTCTGTGAACTTTTTTGTATGACTACCATCATTATAGTCATGAGACGGTACAAAAGGGAATACTTAACCCTTTGAGTATGACATCAATTTTATTTTTAACATAGTCACTTTTCAAAGTGAATGTTGTTTTATTATTCAATCCTTCTACCTAATAACAACACATAACTTATCAATTCTATGTTGACAACTTTCTTGGTTGCTTTCTAAACCAATGCAAAGAAATTTATTTATCTAGTCCACGTGTCACTCTACAGTTTCCTTCTAGACTCATTCCAAAACCTTGTATTATGTCCAAGCCTATCACAATGTGGTGAAGACTTCCCATGTGGTTATGAAAACAGCTTGGTTCCCTCCACTCAATTGTTTCCTTTGGAAATGCAGTGAAGAGTGTCCAAGTTAGATCTAATATAACTTTACATGGTAGTGACAATGGTAAAGAGCACCAAAGCTATCTCAAAATTATGTTTTAAACCATATTTCCTTTAGAAAGTGGTGAAGAGTATGATATGATACCACCTATCATAGACCTACAGTTTGCTTGACTTTTTGTTTCCAAACTTGAGTTTCTCCCAAGTCTGGTTTGGCACCTAAGGTTATGTGGCATTGCCTTGGCTTGATCATAAGGTCTTGTCCAAATTGTACCTACTACAACTAGACTACACCTCTTCACTTAAGGTCTTCCCATAAATTTTTCTTAAGCTACAATCTATCGACTGCAACGAATTCCTACTCAACCAATTTTATTTAATAGTAGGAACACATCCAATTGTGTCATGTTAGCACTATAAGTCACCTTTGGATTGCGATAGAGCTAAGCCCAGTACCCATCAGAATTTTTGGTGAATGTTGGTTTATGGATGGAGGTCAATGGACAAAACTCAGAATCCGAATGACATTCAACATAGAACTGGACATGAAATGTACAGGGAAGTGAGGGCCACTACTAACTTTAGTTAGTGAATTGAGTTTAAGTGTGAGCATAGGGAAGAATTAGTAAGAAAGGTGGAGAAGGATGTTATGAGCATCGGGCCTTCAAGCATCTTGGAGAAGAAAAAATCAGACTCAAGATCACTCTTAAGTTCAAGTTTCAGACACTGAAATGTGTCCAAACAACATAGTCGCAATAGCACAATGATCAAACCTACATCACCATGCTACTGCAGCAACTCGACTGGATCCTCCATGCCTAATCCATTCAGTGTAAGAGGGAAAAAGATCACAAGGAATATGACTAAAATGGTCACGATACTGCTGCAATCAAACCTACATTACAACATCATAACAACCCTCGACTGGATCCTCCATGCCCGAGTATTTTAGCACAATTTGTACAAAGAGATGAAAAGAGGTTGACTTCTATTAATATGAAAGTATCAAATCGATTACATAACCAGAGAACATCTCTGGAATCACAAGAACTACAAGATGGGAGCTCTACTCAACCATTTGACGACCATAACAAAATATCAAAACTACTTATTTATACTCAAAACAGTCCCCGACTATCAGGAGAGTGATCTGATCACTACATTCAAAACTTTGCATCTGAGCAGTCTTCTGTCAGACTATGCATGTATCCCTCTATCAGACACGAGTTTAGATCGACATGGGTCTGCAGGAGAATTCATCCATGGGGGAACCTCGGGTTGACAACTCAGTCCCCACGGTCGGGCCTTCCATGCCTTCCATTTATGGATTGAGCCAAGGTTTCAACCACCGGCTCTACTTTCATTAACTGCCTTTTCTCAGGAAATCAACAAGATTAAATGCTCAGGGGGAGGCCATGTGGTGCTCTCGGATAGGACACCATATAAACACGTGATTGTGTGGCTGCTCAAAAGTGGTTTGGGCTCAGACCTCTTTAGGTCCTGCAATCCATCTCCTTTCACAACATAGCACATTTGACTTACCGTGGTTTCGATTGCGGGACCGCTCAAGAAACTTATCGCCTGAGCATGTTGCGTCCCCACAATGGAATGTGGCCCATCGATCTCATGATCTTGGGTGAGGATTCATGATCAACAACTCAAATTTTCCCTCCTCGGATCAATGGATCGAATCTTCCTCTTTCAAATCGACGACCAATATTTTCTTCTCGATTCGGGCTTCAGACCTTTCAAACTTTGAACTATATTTTCCCCAAGAAAAACCTCCGGAGCTAGGGATCTGATGATGCGTGGCTCCTGGATTTGGACGACCGAGATCCATTTCATGTGTCTGGGCTCCAAGGAAAACAAATCTCAAACCTCGTCTTCCTCCATGCACTTTTACCCGGAGCTATGGATCTGACGACACATGGCTCTTGTTGATAAACGACTCAAATTCACTTCGGACCTTTGGGACTTCGGGGACTTCGACGCTTTGGGAGGTACTACCGCTAATATCAATGAATCCCTACTGAATTTGAGATCAATGGTCCATGACTGCTTCAGGAGATCGGGCTTCGGCTCTTCAGAGGATTTATGCACTTCTCACTTTGAAACTCCCGAAGTTCATTTCCCCGAACACTTGGATCAACTGCCACCTGTCCCCTTCAAAATCAGTGACTCATACTTACTTCGGGGTTTCGGTACTTCAGACCCTTAGCCCTGGCGCTATACTTTGTGCCACTCTACAGTTCTGAATACCCAGGAGTCGTTAATCTAAACTTCATAGGGGACTTCTGCCATTGAAAACTGAGCTCATTAGTTTGTATTTAAAGCCCGAAATGAGCTTCTCTTCATGCTGTGCTCGGACGCTTTCTGTGCAGACCACAAATTTGGATGAATTGTTTCCCTTGACAACTATATGTGATAAAATTTGGCTCCACAGGGGATGGCATGCTCCCTACAAGCTTCCAAGAACAATTACTTCCAATCGCCTTCTACATTGGGCTATGGAATCATGCAAAAAAACCATCTTGTTGAGGATTAAAGGTTGATAAGCAAACTATCCTAAAAACGAAAGAAAATACATGGGCTCCATGAGGAGCTTATTTATGTACATTCCTAGACTAATTGATTTTTACAAAGTGCTAGGTGAAAGAAAACTTCCACGATATCCATTCAAGATACTCCCTAACTGCAAACTTGTTTACTCTTTCACTGATCAAATAAAAACAATGCAATTGTGACAGCAAAATGATTACACTTTTCAGCTCTCCTCCCAGTGCTGAAGAGAGGATAAAGCTGAGTGGCTCCAAGACATGAAGGAAATGCAACTCCATGTACTCCCTTACAGGTTCATAGAGAAAATGACAAAATCCACTAGGTTGGTGGCAAAAAGCATGCTTTGTCTTACAACTTCTCATACATGGTTGAATGCCTCTAGTAAGCACGGGTGAGTGAACGACTGACTGATCCTAGGTGATGGTTGCTCATTTGCAGGCTCTGGGAAGGATATGAACTACACATTTGGTTCTCCCTCTTCTTCTTCATGACTCTCCCAAGGATTAGAATCATAATCATCATAAACAGGAACCATGGGAAAGCTCTGCTCTTTATCATGCTCTTGAATGTCTTCTACAAGCCCCAGATGGATGATTTCCACACAATTATTTTCCTCAATGAATAAAGGAAAAGTATCTATAGTGAGGTCTTGGAAATTTTTAAAATCTAAAACATACGTCTCCATGTATATAGCCATAGGATCATGAATCATGTGACAGAATCCTGGCTTCTTTAGAAGACCAGGATGCTCCTCTATAAATGCCTCTCTTCTTGTAAATAAAAGACTTCCCTATTCTTTTGAAAAAAACTCTTGATCATCAACGGTTGCAGTCTCTTATTCATAAGAATGATCATAAGATAATGGTGTAGCAGGATTTAAAATGTCATAACTATGATCATCCAATAATGTATAGTTATCTATGCAATCAACCACTGCTACATGCTCAAAATGTCTTGGAAACTGATCATAAGATGGATATGCATTCCTTCCCATAGAATATGCAAATATGGAAGGATATGTTTCCAAATGCGAGTCACACCCACATCCTTGTTGTTGTTCCAGCTCTGATTCATACTCACTATCTTCTTGCTCAGAATCTGAAGCATATTCACAGTCTTCTTCCTTAGGCACATGCAATTTTTCAAGATATGCTTGCATATGAACCCCCTTGCGAGCCCTGGTGTTCTCTTCGACCTCTTCAGCATCTTCAAACAAGTGTCTTAACAATGAATATTTCCTCTCTCTCAGGAGAAGGACCAACTCTAGATGTTGAGCCATGACATAGTACACCATGGCAACAGTTTTTATGGGTTTGATCTCCATAGGCATACTATGATAAACACTGTTAAACCTCTTGTTGAAGACAACCATGTCTTCCTCTTCCCCTCTCATCAAGTCATTAAACTCAAACCAGTATTGATCAAGGAACATGTTCTCACCCCAACACTTTAAAAATGCATGGCATAGCTCGGTCTAGGAGCCAATACAACCAACTTCCAGACGTCTAAACCACACAGCAACATCTCCAGACAAAGAATGTGAGAACAACCTCATGGTAACATCCTCATGAACAATCTCAAACTGATCAACAAAGTTCTCAAAGGCCTCCAAGTGCCTCTCGGCTATAACATGGTATTCTCCAAAAAAATGAGGAATATACTCAAAGGAGTCAAGAGGATAAGGATTAAGGCGATATGGAAGCCTCAAAGGTTTAAACAACTTATTTCTGATTTTAATTTTAAAATCAATGGGTTGATAATGAGTATTAACGAGTTGATGGAAAGGCTCAGCAGGAATAACCGAGGGTAACAAGATTTGAGAAGATTGTGAATTATTTTCAACCTCCTCAGGGCTACAAGGGTGATCAATTTCAAGAGGATATGCAATATCGATCTCACTTTTATGAATAGGCAGAGGTGAAGACACAAGATTGGTATCTACAACACAAGAGGGCATGTTTTCTTCTTCCAAAGATGGATAAATAAAGTAAGGCCTATTATCATCTGAATAGACAAAGCAGAGGATAATCCTCTTTATATGTGAAGGGAAAGAGAGAAATGAGTTGATAAAGAAGAATAGGATTTCATGAATAAAGCTCATAAACCGATACCTAGTCTTTCCCTTTGTTATGGCCATATTTTTGTCAACAAGATCCTCCCCAGTGGAGTCTTCGATTGTGGAGTCGCCAGGCGCAAGTTGAAATCTTCAATAGTTATGATGTCTGATGCACCTTCAGAATCAGAAGCTCTTTGTTGTTCTATCCCAAGGAAAAATATTCAATTCGTTCCTGACAACGATGCCATGAATGTTATCACTAGAATTCACCTCTGGATTGTGGCAGAGGTAAGCCCAGTACCCATCAAAGTTTTTGGTGGATGTTGGTTTTATATGGATGGAGGTAAATGGACAAAACTCAGAATCTGAATGACGTTCAACACAGAATTAGACAGGAAATGTACAGGGAAGTGAGAGCCACAACTAACTTCAGTCAGTGAATTGAGTTTAAGTGTGAGAAGAGGGAAGACTTAGTAAGAAAGTTGGACAAGGCTTCTATGAGCATCAGGACTTCAAGAAACTTGGAGAAGGAAAACTGAGACTCAATATCACTCTTATGCTCAAGTTTCAGACACTGAAATGTGTCCAAACAACACAGTCGCAACAACACAATGATCAAACCTACATCACCATGCTAGTGAAGCAACTTCACTGGATCCTCCATGCCCGAGCCATTTAGTGTAAGAGGTAAAAATATCACAAGGAATATGACTAAAACTGGTCATGATACCATTGCAATCAAACCTTCATTACATCAACATAACAACCCTTGATTAGATCCTCCATGCCCGAGTGTTTTAGCAAAGTTTGTACAAAGAGATGAAAAGAGGTTGACTTCTATTAATCTGAAAGTCTCAAATCAATTACATAACCAAAGAACAGCTCTGGCATCACAAGAATTACAATATGGGAGCTCTACTCAACCATTTGATGACCATAACAAAATATCAAAACTACTTATTATACTCAAAACAGTCCCCGACTATGAGGAGAGTGATCTGATCACTACATTCAAAACTTTGCGTCTGAGCAGTCTTCTGTCAGACTATGCATGTATCCCTCTGCCATATGAGAGATCATATTGGCATGGGTCTGTAGGAGAATCCATCCATGGGGGTACCTTAGGTTGAAAGCTTAGTCCCCACGGTCGGGCCTTCCATGCCTTCCATTTATGGATTGAGCCGAGATTTCAACCACTGGCTCTACTTTCATTAACTTCCTTTTCTCGGAAAGTCAACGAGATTAAATGCTCAAGGGGAGGCCATGTGGTGCTCTCGGATAGGAAACCATATAAACACATGATTGCAGGGCCTCTCAAAAGCAGTTTGGGCTCAGACCGCTTAAGGGCCCGCAATCCATCTCCTTTCACCACGTAGCACATTTGACTTACCATGGTTTTGATTGCGGGACCGCTAAATTTTTTTATTGCCTGAGCATGTTGTTTCCCTGCAATGGACTGTGGTCATCGATCTTGTGATCTCGGGTGAGGATTCATGATCAAAAACTCAAATATTCCCTCCTCGGATCAATGGAGAAGATCTTCCTCTTTCAAATCAACGGTCGAGATTTGCTTCGTGATTCGGGCTTCATACCTTTCAAACTTTGAACTATATTTACCCAAAGCAAAACCTTCGGAACTAGGGATATGATGATGCGTGGCTCCTAGATTTGGACAGGCGAGATCCATTTTGGGTCTCCGGGCTCTAGGGAAAACAAATCTAAAACCTCATTTCCGTCCATGCGCTTTTACCTGAAGCTATGGATATGAAGACATGTGGCTCTTGCTGATCAACGACTCAGATTCACTTTGGACCTTCGAGACTTCAGGCACTTCGACACTTCGGGCACTTCGATTCTTTGGGAGGTACTTCCTCTAAGATCAACAGCTCCCTGCTAACTTTGAGATCAAAGGTCCACGACTACTTTGGGAGTTCGAGCTTCAACTCTTCGGAGGATTTATACACTTCTCAATTTGAAACTCCTGAAGTTCATTTCCCCGAATGCTTGGATCAACTGTCACCTGTCCCCTTCAAAATAAATGGCTCATACTTACTTCGGGGTTTCAAGACTTTAGACCCTTAGCTCTGGCACTATATTTTGCGCAACTCTACAATTTCAAATACCCAGGAGCCGCTAATCTGAACTTCACAGGGGAATTCCGTCGTTAAAAACTGAGCCCGTCAGTTTGTATTTTAAACCTGAAATGAGCTTCTTCTCATGTTGCACTCAGACACTTCCTGTGCATACCACGAATTTGTATGAACTGCTGGCCTTGAGAACTATATTTGATAGCATGTCCTTTAAATCATCCTAGCAATACGTAACCAATATTTCAATAATTAATCAATAAAAATAAAAACAGGGAAAAATAACATCAAATAATCACAAAGAGTCCACTAAACACATGTATAGGTGGCACCCAAGGCAGGCTCCTTACCTTTATTTAGATGAATAATGTTACAAATATACAACAAGGGAGTTACAACCTTTTTTTTCATCCCTATTATAGATGTACAATGAGTCTAAGGTGATATTGTCTTTTATCTACTTCCTAATATAATTTCACAATCCAACTCCAAAATAAAATATAGGCTTGCCTCCTACATGTCCTATCATATTATTTTTCTCACTCAACCAGTGCAATTATCCCTATTGTTCCTAATGTTAAACTTAGCACAATTCTAGAGAACCTTTACACCCTTGGCGAATGATGATGAATGAATGATCAATGACTTAACACCATTTAGGTTTCCACTATCTATACAACACTTTCCTTGCAATTGCAAGCCACTCCAAGCCTAAGTGGACTTAAGTTCCCACATTACCAACTTCAATTGCAAATCATGGTGGCTCTTCTCCCTTCATGATTTGTTTGATGATATCCAAAAACTAATGGTGCACCTAGCACATGTGCCCATCTATTCTCAATTCAACTAAAAAGTGTGCCCAAGTGCACCTATGATTGTGCCTAATAGTTCCCAACAGCGTGCCCAAGAGCATCCAATTGCACCAAAGTGTGTCTAGTGGAGGTGCGCTCGATGAATATGTGCTTAAAGGATGTATGCCCGGTGGATGATCACATAATGAGTGTGTCCCGCAATTTCACTCTGCATATACTTGTGTCTGAATTCACTTATATCATTTGTCATGATCTCCAAGTGTGGAGCTTCCAACTCCTTGGGTCTACAGGTATCCCAAGCACCCAAATTTTAAAAACCCTATCAATTTTTATTTTCCACTTTTTCCATTATGTATAGTGCATTTTTGTGGATGAGGTTTCCCATGGAAACCCTCTTTGCCTTTACTTTCCAATTTTCCTTTGAACTTTCTCTTAGTCTAACCAACTAATGTAAGTTGCCAAGGTTTTTGGTGCACCTAGTCTACAAGAAAGGGCATCTAGCATGTCCATGGTGCACCTTATCAATTGAACAAGGCACTCCAAAATTGACTCTTCTAGCCATCAAGGTGATCATGCAGTGGAGGTTCCCAAAGCCATTCAAGGGTAGGGCCTAACAATAATCCTTTATTACCAAATCTAATATTATGCATTCATATTATTTCCATCATTTGATTTAATAAAATTGTCCACCTCCATTGACTTAGAAATCCATTCATTTAATGCATGTAGAGGTTAGTGAGGAAGTCTACGTCATGTAGTTATTAAGGAATGGGCCAAATACAATCATTATGGGTAAGAATAAGTGTACTTCATTCTCTTGTTAGAAGAGAGGCCATTCATCATTCCCTCAACTATCTCATGGTCATTATCAAGTCCATGCTCTATACTTCTCATGTTGTGTTCTCCATGAATAACCAATCAACCAATCAAGAGATTGACCAACTCAATGGTATAAAGTAGGAATTTACAAGTTTTGGATGAGTTATGGATGGCTCTAAGTGAGCATGGAAGCTAGGAAAGTTAGGAATCCTTCACCCATAGTGTATTTGTTGCTCGTTAGATGCTTGAGAGACACATGGTATTTTTGTAGTCTATTCCCAAAAGGAATTCAACACATTGTTCTTCTTTCCTACACTAAAGAGCACTAGAAGGGAAGAATATGCTTGAGAGACTATTGAGTAGAGAGGGAAGATATTTCTTGTGTTGTGTAAGGTGATGAAATATATTTCCATGGTTGTTTGATAATTGGATGAGATGTCTAGATTACTATATAATGAGTAGATTCGTTGAACCATGAAAGCAAATGGGTTGGGTTGAGTGAGATACAAGTCAATACCTTTTTTCATTCACCCATATGGCTTCATAGCTTAGATTAGGAGTGGAATTGTCACAAAATTCTTATGGTTGGATGGAAAACAAATTGTGCATAACTCGTTTACTAAATTACCTTCTGTTAAAAGATAAGTGTTATGTCATTATTTATAAATATAAAATTGAATATTAATTATTGTTATGAAAATTTATATGTATTTTTTATGTTCAAAGTTTAATTATTTAATAATAATAATGGGAATTTAGTTTCCATGAAATCTATGATCATTTAATTCCATTGAATTTTTATTATTTCACCTATGCATCCACTTTATATATGGGCCTTCATGGGAGACATTTATATTATGTCATGGTGTAAGGGTCTCTTGAGGGCTAGAATTTTATGGTTATTTTCACTATGGTTGGGAATGTGTCGGATGGGGACACTATAACCATAGTTTCACATCCCTATAACGACGAATTAATTTAACCATCAATTTCAGGATATGAGACCACATATTGAAAGGAGGGGACAAATTCAAGGGATGAGATAGAAATGATAAAAGGGATATGGAAGATATTAATAAAAATATTTTTTTATTTTATTTTGTTATATTATTTCCCAAAGCATCATCAAATTTAGTATAATATCCAAATAATGTAATAATGTGAGTCCATAAAAATGAAAAATTAAGAAATAAATATTAACTTGGTGAATTCATGAAACTTAATCATAGGTTTTGGTAAGTTGGGCATGTAAAAATGACCTATGTGGACTCTTGATCATGGTTTTATTGGATCAAGGTTTTAATCCATTGATAAATATTTCAATTCTCCATCAAGGTCTTAAACTCTTAATCAAGGTAGAACCTCGATCAAAACTTTTAAAATAAAACTAACTATTTATGTCAAAAATACCTTGATTGTGATATTTCAAAGTCCTCAAAGAAGTTATTTTAAAACTCTTGATCAAAGTATATACCTTAATCAAGGGCTTGAAATTCAAGAATCCTTATCCATTTTTTCAAGTTTTTATAGACCTACAACTTCCAAGAAGTGAAATTCCTTCATCTCTTCCATGGAAAGTGGTGAATTCAATGCATGTAGATTTGTAATTCGATCCTCCATCCAATGACATATAATTTTCTCAATTTTTGTTTCATACCATATTTTTAAATTATTCTTTTGAGTAATGAAGGCCCCTGGTGAAAAACATGCATCTCAAAACTTCATAGCTAGATATTTATAAAAAATATTTATACACTTTGTGTTTGTTTCCTCTCCAAAAGGGTATTTCTAGTTGTTTATTTTACATAAATAGGAGAAAACAATTGTTGGGAACACAAAGTTGTTTAAAATGTGATTCAAATATTAATTTGTAGGATTCAAAACATAATGAAACATATAATTTTCTTAAAAAGGAAAGAAAAAAGAGGCAACTACTATATTATGTGTAGAAAGGGCACTATAACTTTTTTTTTTTTTAATTATACATTAAATAAAGAATTAGGTGTTGGGAACAAAAGTCACTACTTAATTTTTTTTTTTAGAAATTTCCAAGGACGAGCATTTAAATAAATAAAATGTTGACTCATTAAATTACATTAATATCTTTTGAGAAAAGATCATTAGAAAGAAAACACAAATTCCTTACAATTTGTTTTTCACTACACGCCAAAATTCAAAAGGCTTACGAGTTTCCAAGGCTTCAATTTAGAATATATAGAAAATGTCAAATTTCCATCACCACATTTTACTAAAAATTGGAACACATCTTCATGGATTCACCCAACCATACTAATATAAAAGTGAATAAAGGACCATGATAATTATAAAAATATATAATAAAATAAACCAATGTAGATCCATTTTAACCTCGCATCTTTTCAGCATTGAGAAAATTGTGTCTCTATTTATTTTGTCCCTCTAAATGCTTATTAGATTTGATATTTGAAGTTAATATGGATCTATGCTTGTATTAATTAGAGTACATAGCAATATTTACTTATTGTGTTGAAAGACACTTTCTACAACCCAATATGAAGGAGATGTGTAATTCCTTTTGTGATCAACATGGAGTGGAATTTAAAAAAATAATAGTACGACAAAAAATATTTTAATCTCGACCATAAAAAAAATATTTCAATGTCCACCTCATTAAAATAATTTTATATCAACTTTATATATGGAGAGAGATAAATAAATTGAAAGTAGAATTGATTTTAGCTTATAGATGTTTTCTACTTCCCATTATGAGGGAGTTGTCTAATTCCTTCAATGCTTAATATGGAGTTGGCACATTTAAAAAAATAAAAATACTTTTATGTCTACCATAAATAAAATGTTTCAATGTCCACCTAGTAAAATATTTTTTTATCAACTATATATATGTGTGTGTGTGTGTGTGTGTGAGTGTGTGTGTGTGTGTGTGTGTGTGTGTGAGAGAGAGAGAGAGAGAGAGAGAGACGGTTAAAAAAATAAATTATTGTTCTTTCTACAGTCCATATGTGTGATTCCTTTCATGCTCAACATGGTGTTGACACATGACATTTAAAAAAAATGAATAAGAAAAAATATTTCAATGTTCACCTTAGTAAAATAATTTTATATCAACATTATACATAGAGAGATAAAGCAATTGAAAGTAAAAATAAAAATTGTTATGTCGGTTATAATTCCCATGACTAGGGAGATGTGTAATTCTTCAATCCTTAGTATGGAGTTGACACAAGTCATTTAACAGTAACAAAAAAATATTTCTATGTCAACCATAAAGAAAATTTTCAATGTCCACATTAGTAAAATAATTTTATATCAACTTATATAGAGCGAGAAATGCACTAATTGAAAGTGTGTGTTTGTGTGTGTGTGCACGCGCATGCGCGTTCTTCCTACTTCCAGTTATGAGGAAGATGTGTAATTCCTTCAATGTTTGATATGGAGTTGATATGTGTCATTTAAAAGATAACAAAAAAATATTTATGTGGACCATAAATAAAATATTTCAATGTCCGCCTTAGTAAAGTAATTAAATAGTAACTCTTGTGTGTGTGTGTNGAGATATGCACTAATTGAAAGTGTGTGTGTGTGTGTGTGTGTGTGTGTGTGTGTGCGCGCGCGCATGTGTTCTTCCTACTTCCAGTTATGATGGAGATGTGTAATTCCTTCAATGTTTGATATGGAGTTGATATGTGTCATTTAAAAGATAAAAAAAAAAAATTCCCGTGGACCATAAATAAAATATTTCAATGTCCACCTTAGTAAAGTAATTAAAGAGTAACTCTTATATGTGTGTGTGTGTGTCCATTGGGTGTGTCTTGGGTGGTTGGAAGGAATTGTTGCTACCCTCCCCACCCAGGTTCAATTCCTTGTAAGTGACATGTGATTCCCTTAAATGGATCTATAAGATACTCTTGTTGTTGAGTAAGTTTCTCTTGTTCTTGAGCCCCCATGTTCTCTCGCGGGGGGGTAGTTCCGTGGACAT
>JZKD02S1950821.1:683603-700507 GCA_000966675.3 Picea glauca
TATATGATAAGGAACTTTATACCATGGTTCAATTTATTAGGAAGTGGAAGTATTATTTGATGAGAAATGAAATATTTATCTACATAGATTACCAGTCATTGTACTATTTGCAGATCCAAAGTACGATTCAACAAACCAGACATTACAAGTGGATGAGATTCTTGCAGCAATTTCATCTAGTCATCAAGTATAGGAATAGAGAAACTAATAAATTGGAAAACATGCTTTCAAGGCCACCCACATCCAAGATTACATATTTGGGAATTGTTATGCACATAGATCTGTATACCCATGATTCATACAAATAGACATACACAATAGATGGGGACTTTAAAGAGGTGTTTCAACACCTACATGGCCAAATTCATGTAGAAGAAGGTAAATGTAAGGCTGACTATCTTCTCAAGAATGGGTTACTCTACAAGATAGACAAGTCTGTGTTCCTAAAGGTGAAAGATTGCAACTTACCAGAGAGGCTTACACCTCCAAGGTTGCAGGACATTTTGGTGTTGGGAAGACAGTTGCTAAAAATGTATGTGTACTGGTCCAAAATGAAAGAATATGTAGCATGGTATATTAAAGGATGTAAACTTTGTTATACCAACAAGCCCAATAAAAAAAGCAAGGTCTATACCATCCCTTACTTGTACCTACTCAACCTTGGGAAAATATTTCCATGGATTTTGTGGCACGTTTACTAACAACTCAGAAGGGACATGACTATATTTTTGTGGTAGTTGACAAGTTCAACAAGATGTGCATTATTGTGCCTTGTAAAAAGACAATCAAAGGACAATACCCAACAAACATGTTCTTTAAACAGGTCTTTATGCACTTTGGGATACAAAGGAGCATCATATCATACGAGGATACCAGATTTCTCATTCCTTTTGGAATACACTTTGGGAGAAGATGGACATGAAGTTGAAGAGATATACAACATTCCATCCACAAACAGATGGGTAGACTGAAGTATTCAACATGGTGTCGATACATCTTTTGAGGGGTTACACTCAAAAGAATCCAAACACCTAAGACGAAAATCCAATATATATTCAACACTCTTATAATAGAGCAATCCACACTTCTACTAGTAAGTCCCCTTTTGAATCTTTCTTTGGGTATTTACCTCCTTCACCCTTGGATGTTGTATATGGATAGAAGGAAGGAGAGAGGGAACAAATCACAAAAGAAGTGTTCAAAACAAAGATTTGTTTTGAAAAGAATAAACAAATCCATTTGCAAGAATATAGGAGACATTGAAGAAGTCCTAGGAAAAGTATAAGGTCATACATGATCAACAAAAAACCAAGAAGTCATTTAAAGTGGGAGACGGAGTTTGGTTATAACTAAACAAGGAAAGACTATAGGGCCCTAGTAAGAAGATGAAGGCTCTATAGTATGGTCATCTTGAGGTATTGGAGAAGGTGGGAGATAACGCCTACGGACTTATTCTACCCCCATACATGCACATTTACACAGTAATGAATGTGGAGAATTCGAAAATCTATGAGAGTAAGGTACCAGATCTATTATAATGGCCAAAAACATAAATATTACTGAGAATAACAGTAGAACAACACAATATATGAAACCACAACACCAAAATAATACCTTTATTGATAGGAAACAATGTTCACTTTCCTCTTCGAGGGGGAAGACTCCAGTAGAGCAATGATCTATTACAATAATTCTAAATAAAAGAATTATCATTCCCTCGACTCCTATTTATACTAAATCTATCTACCAACAAAACAATCTAGAGGAAGATCTTCTAGAAGTGCAAGCTTCTATAAGGTTTTCTTACATTTGAATTATTCTTCCTTATTACCAGGCCTTATTAATATTGGCCTTTATTACATGGAAAATATATTATTCTACCTGTGTGAGGGATTAGGGGGGTTAGGTCCCTGACATTTCCTCCCCCTTAAAAAAGAGCCTTGTCCTCAAGGCTTGAGATGAGGAAATTGTTGCTGAATGGTAGGTGGCTCCCAGGTGGCATTTACTAGAGTTGTACATTTTCATTGGACTAACACTTCCTTGATGGTGTGTTGATGGAGAGGACGCTCACGTTGGTCCAATATTGTTTGTTGCTGCAACCAGATGGAGCCTTCTTCATCCAACTCGGGAATACTAGTTTGAGTTTGGCACATAGTTCCAATCACCTTCTTTAAGCATGATACATGAAAAAAAATATGGAGCTTAGAATGACTAGGCAAAGCTAATTGATAGGCCACTTGTCCCACTCTCTTTAGAACTGTATAAGGACCGTAAAATTTGGGCGCCAGTTTCTGACAAGGTCATCCTTGAGTGAAGTCTTATTATAAGGTTGTAGTCGAAGTAACACCTGGTTCCCTTCAATAAGTTTTCGTTCGGAGCGACCTTGATCTTCTTGTTGCTTCATGCAATTCTGAGCCATGACCAAATTCTCTTTGAGGGTCCAAAGAATAATCTCTCGAACTGTAAGAGTTTGGTCAACTACCTCAACCTTCGAGACACCAGGCATGTATGAGAGAATTGAAGTTGGATTTTGTCCATATACTGCTTCAAAAGGAGTCATACGAGTAGTTGTATGGTAAGAAGTGTTGTACCACCATTCAACTAGGGGTAACCATTGAGCCCACTGATTTTGCCTGTCATATGCAAAACACCTCAAATATGTTTCCAAATACTCGTTGACAACTTCATTTTGGCCATCAATTTGGGGATGATAGGCAGTGTTGAAATGCAATTGGGTTTCCTACAACTTGAACAATTCTTGCCAAAAATTGTTGGTGAAAGTGGGATCTCGGTCAAAAACAATAGAATGAGGCATACCATGAAGTTTGAAGATATTATCCATGGAAACTTGAGCCACTATGGATGTGGTAAAGGGATGTTACAAAGAATAGAAATGAGCATATTTGTAAAGATGATCAACCACCACCATGATGACTATCTTATTGTGAGATTTAGGTAGGCCCACAATGAAATACATAGAAATATCCCACTAGATAGAAGGGGAAACTGGAACAGGTTGGAGTGTGCATGGGGATTTGAATTTTTCTCCTTTGTTGCGTTGATAGACATTACATTCAGCCACAAAAGTGTGGATTTATTGTTTCATACCATCCCAGAAAAAATAACGTTTGACCCATTCATAGGTTTTGGTGAACCCTGAATGCCCAACTGTAGGTGAAGCATGAAGCTCCGAAAGCACTATGGATTTTAGTTGCAACTGGTTTCTTAAATAGAGACAACCTTTATAGTGAAGCTCATTATTGTGCCAAGAGTACCTTGGAGAAGCTAGAGAATTTTCTTTCAATTGTTGGATGAGGCGAGAGATTTTTGAACTTGCAACCATTCTTGGTGAGCAACTTGGAGCCAATCTAGTACAACAAAATAAAGTGAAAAGAGGGACCCTTTTTCTTCATATTTTCAAGAAAGAGCATCAACGACCACATTTTATTTTCCCTTCTTCTAAATGATCTCATAAACATAGCCGAATAGCTTGGTTACCCATTTTTGTTGCTCCAGGGAGGAAATTCTTTGTTCTAAAAAATACTTGAGGCTATGGTGATAAATTTTATTACAGAAGTGTTTTCCCAATAGATAAGGACGCCAAAGATCCACTACATGTAGAATAGATAACATTTCATTTTCATATATTGATTGTCCTGAATGTTTGTCTGAAATGTTTTTGTTGGTGAAGGCCAAAGGCCTACCCTCTTACATGAGGACTACCCCAATTCGTTTTATAGAAGCATCACATTCCAAGACAAAGGTCTTGGTGAATTTTGGAAGAGATAGGATTGGCGTCATGCATATAGCCGATTTCAAGGCATAAAAGGATTGATCAACTACTGGAGTCTACTTGAAGGAATTATTTTTAAGCAGAGTCATGAGAGGTGTGTCAATTTTCCCATAATTATTAACAAACTTGAGATCATAACATGTTAAAACCAGATAGTCATGCAAGCTATAAAGAGTTTTAGGGCAAGGCCAATCCTGCATAACTTCAATTTACTTAGGATCCACCCTTGCACCATCATTGTTAACAATATGACCCATGTACACCACTTATGAGGCTCTAAAGGCACATTTAAATTGTTTGAGGAAAAGTTTTTGCTGAGAGAGGACATGTAGAACTCGATCCACATGGGAAATATGGGCTATCAAAGTTTTACTATAGATGAGAATATCATCAAAGAAAACTAAGACAAAATGACGGAGAAAAGGGCGGAAGACATGATTCATGAGACTTTGGAAGGTTCATGGGGAATTACAAAGGCCAAAGGGCATGACCAAGAACTAATAGTGAACCTCATGAGTTTGAAAGGAAGTCTTTGGAATTTCTTCTTCTTTCATACAGATCTGGTGGTAGCCAAAGTAGATATCAAGTTTAGTAAAGTATTGGGAAATGATCAATTCATCCAAGAGGTCATCAATGACAGGAATGGGAAACTTGTCTTTGATGGTGAGTTTATTGAAGGCACAAAAGTCTGGACCATACACTAAGTACCTTATTTCTTGAGTACCATGACCACAAGAGAATAATAGGGGTTGGTACTAGGATGGATAACACCCACTTCAAGCAATTCTTGCACAATTTTCTCAATTTCATTCTTCTAGGAAAAGGGATGAAGATAAGGGAGAAAATTGGGAGGGAGACTATCGAGGATAAGTCAAATGGAATTATCATTAACACCACGAGAAGGGGGAAGTCTGTGGGGAGTGGAAAAAACAACTTGGTGTTTGGAGATGAGAGATTGGAGGTCAGGATGCACAAAGAGTGTCTAAACTGCTTCAATATAATGTAGTTGGGAGATAATATCTGAATGACCTTTTTTGGGAAGCTTTTCCATGCGATGGGAATTGATTATCTCAAGGGAACCTGTTGTGATGCCTTGGAAGCAATATTGTTGTCCCTCTTGTTGGAATTGCATGGTTAATTCCTTAAAATCCATGAGAATGGGGCCCAAAGTGCGTAACCATTCAACACCTAACACAATGTCACAACTTCCCATATCGATGGAAAACATATGAGATTTTAGGTGGTACTGCCCAATTTGAAGACATACATTTTCACAATTCCCACCACATTTCATGGAACCGCCATTAACTATCATGATTTGAATATTGTTGATGGCACAAATATAACAATTGATTTCTTGGGTAATGCAATGATGAATAAAATTATGGGTGCCTCCACTATCAATAAGGATGATGATTTTTGTATGCTTAATATAGCCAATGATCTTGAGGGTTTGAGGAGTAGAGAAGCCCATGAGGGAATGTAATGAAATCAGTGGTTCAACTTATGGTGGGTCAGTAGGTGGAGTAGTACCATCGGGAAGTGGTGTCTCTTCAACATGGGGAAATTCAACTTCCTCTTCAACAACATCCTCTTAAATGGCCATAAAAATATTTTGTTCCTTACAGTTGTGCCTGGGAAAATAATTTTCATCACAATTATAACAAAGACCTTTGATTTGGCGTTCAACCACTTTTTCCTGTGTTAAATTTTGGACCTTGAGAGGAGCAGCCTGAGGGGCAGATGGGTTGGGTTTAGGGTGGGGAACAAAAGTGGGTTTTCTTCTTTGGGCAAAAATGACTTGTTGTGCCTCCTTAGCACTCTTAGTGGCTTCCAACCAAGTCAGCGGACGAGCCATGATGACCTGGGCACAAATTTCATCTTTGAGACCGCTGATAAAGCATTCCCTTAAGAAAGCATATTTCATGCCTTCCGTTTAGAAATTCAAGTAATCAAAGGAAACAATAAAATATTCTACTACGCCAGATTGTTTCAACATGGTCAGACGTCCTAAATGGTGGATTTCCATGTCAAAGTGTTCATACATCTCAACATCAAAATGTGCAAGCAACATACCCTTGGCGTGCATTGTGATGGATTTTCCACCATTTCCATCTTTCTAGATCCAAATAGGGAATTCCATCATGAAGAGTGGTTAACTCATCATTGATACCATGTAGGGAGAAAACATGTTCCATTTGAGTAAGGGCTTGTGGATCTGATCCATCAAATTTGTTGACCTCGACTCTGAGAAGACAGGGGTCATGAGGTATGTAGTTGGAATGAGAGGGGAGAGGTTGATTGGATTCAACACCTTTAGTATAGAGACGTGGGTTAGAGGAGGATGTAGCTTGGAATTTGTTCATGAATTGGTGGAGCGTGGAATGGACTGCATTAATTTGGCCACCTAGCTAGTCTTTGACTTCACCAATGGTTCTATGGAGCTGGTCTTGGATGATTTCTATTTTTGCATAAATGGTTAGAATTTCCTTGTTTACTCTGTCATGAAGGGCATCCAAATCAATAATCAGTTTCTGATTGGTTTCTTCTTGTCAGGTGGGAGCCATGATGGAAATAGGGGTGGGTCCATGGGGTCAAATAAAGAGTTGAAAATTATAGGTATGATAACGATCAAGGTGAAAACGAGAGTCCAACAAGATAGGTCCCTAATAAGGACGAACAAAGGAATGTAATGTGATAGGTATCAAATAAGAGTGCGGGCATGACCCAGACTTATTTCATTTTATTTTTTACTCATGCGGAGTTATACTCTAATCTAAAGAATAATGCAGTGTTCAAAGGCCCAAATTATTAATAGGAAAAAACGTGTAGTAATTTCACAATAAGAATGCAGGAGGTAAAGTTGCATGACAATAGATATTGCCTATTCTATTTATTTTTCCTTCCCAAGGGTTAGGGTATTAAGGGTTTCTACAGAAAAATGGTTTTCCTCGAGATATAGCTCTTTGATATACGTGCGGGGTCCAATAGTAGTACTCGACCCAATATCTCAGGGAACCAACTAAGGAGGCTAGACCATTCCCTTACCTATACTACCTGACTACCCAGGTACTAGAGATTATCTTCTTGAATTTTTTTCTCGATGGCACTATAGAATTCAGGAAATCGATTGGTTTATTTATGGAGGGGTTCAAGATATCTAGGCCAATCTGTATACAAGTGTTTTCTGATGCACTACCACTCGAAGGGGTACCAATAGGGGTTACAAGGGTGGCTAACAATGTGCACTTAAGTACCACTTGTAGTTTCTGCGTGTATGCTTCCTTGACCGTGGATTTATGCGTTGAACGACATATCTCTGTAGCTTTAAGACGTCGGAATACGTCTCTACCCTGGAAAAAAAAAACCCACAATTTTCTGCCAAGGAAAGTGCTCTAATACCACTTGTAAGGTACCGGATCTATTATAATATCCAAAAACATAAATATTGCAGAGAATAACGGTGAAACAACACAATATATGAAACCACAACACCAAAATAATACCTTTATTGATAGGAAACAATGTTCACTTTCCTCTTTGAGGGGGAAACCTCCAATAGAACAACACTTTATTACAATAATTCTCAAGACAAGATATCTCATGCCCTCAACTCCTATCTATACTAAATGTATCTACCAAAAGAAAAATCTAGAGGAAGATCTTCTAGAAGTGGAATCTTCTATTAGGTCTTCTTACATTTGACTTATTCTTCCTTATTACTAGACCTTATTAATATTTGTCTTTATTACATGGAAAATATATTATTCTACCTACGTGAGGGGTTGGGGAGATTAGGTCTCTAAAGATGAGCCTTCCATGTTGGATTAAGAGGTGGGTCAGGTCGTACCTACCATAGGGGACTTAGCACCAAATGCTCAGGAAGAGGTTGTAGAAGACACAGTTTTGTAGTGGAAGTCCATAACTATAAGACAAGGGTAGGTTGACCTTTGGTAGATTGGGTTGAAATGACAACTTCCAGGAAAAGAAAAATGGTACCCCAAGGGGAGGGTAGAGGAAAATTTTTCTCACCTTATCCAGTAAATCTTTTCGTTGGGTTGTTATATTCTTCGTAGTGAGTTTATTCAAGTTGGATCGACTGACAATCGAAGTCAAGGTTGATTGACAACAATTCGAAAGTCGACATGGTTTCACTGGGTAAAGTCGAAGTTGAAGGTTGAGGTTTTTAAGCATGGTAAATACATCGAAAAAAAGTCGAAGAAATCAACCCAAAATAGGTCGACAAGCAGGTGAGTGGAAAGTGACTAAAGGAATAATGAAGGACGATTAGTAGTCATCGGGTAATTCGACTTGGTATTCGATTGTAACAAAATCTTGAGATACGCAGAATTTGTAGCCAATGATCTATATGGATCTGTAACCTCTTTTGGATGCCTTTACTTTATGGTTTTTCCTACTGTAAAGCCTATACAAAAGACATGTTGTAATATTGTAAAACCTAATCAATGATAAGCAATCTTTAGATGAAATCGTAGAGGTTGTTGTTCATGTAGATGTAAGTTGAATTGGCTACAGGGTTGTTCTTGTGTAAGAAAGAGGGTATGATGTCAATTGTGTCTTAGGTGTGGACTAAGGTTAGACATGTAACCTTTTATTCTAAATGAATAAGGAAATAAGAGAGCAAAACACTCAAGGAATGTTGGTTTTCCTGGTTTGGGTTTACAGGGTAAAATATTTGTGTACTATGTGCTTCTTGTGTCATTTACTTTCTTGATTAAATATTTCTTCCTCTCTTCTACTAGGTTTATCGTGGAAGTGTTATTCATTTCCTAACACTTTTGGGGACCAAAATCCTCCTAAAATGGGGAGGTATGATTCAGATTGGATCACCATATAATTTTTTTTATCTATCTTGGTACTTTCTAAGTGGAAAAAAATGAGGAATCAACTTGCAGATCCATTTTAGTGGTAGGTCCTAGTTTGGAAATTGGGGTCTGGAACCTTTTGGATCCATTTTGAGGCATTAAATTTTTGTTTTGGGGGTTACAGTGTCCAAAACTTATGCACACACCCTTGAAGGTGTTCTACACTCTTAAACATTTCCAATCAAGCATAAAACTCCCCAATCGGATCTCCTATGCAAATTTATGCTTCTCGTAAGTGGACCTACCTTGTTGAACACCATGGTACAAGTGGATTCCATGTCAACCCCATTACTCACACATACGGGGCTAGCCACGAGTGTAATTTCAAGGATATTATAGAAAGTCCAAACCTTATCACTAATTGAGGGTTGAGAAAGTCAAAATCCTAACCCTAGATAGCCATTGAGCTATGTTAAATAGCATACCGCTAGGAGGAGAAAGGGGTTCCATTATTTTGTATTGTACTTGTTCCATACTTGAGAAAAAAAACCAAGGAGTGGTATTTTGAAAGTATAATAGAGGAATTAGGATATTGTGTAGAAGTCGTTCAAGCCACATTGTTAAAGGCGAATATACAATGAGTGCCTCTTTCTTTGTACTTTCTTTTCATAACTAAAGAAAAGAGAGCAGATCATATGCCTCACCTTCTGGTTAGGTTTTTCTCCCGTACTGGGTTTCCCAAGATATATCTTGTATTCATTTGTGTTTAAATGGAATGTACTTTTTCTTCTTCTTCTTTTTTTTCATTTTCATAGTCAATTAATTTCATAAATTCAAGAAAAGCTAGTAATTAATGAATATTGAATCCAGATAGTTGTTGGACACATTAGATCAAGTTTAACAAAGTTACTCTTGTATTGTGGAGCTTGAACGGACGAGAACCTGGAGAAACCGCAAGCTAGGGTTTGACAGCCACGGTATCAGGAACGAAAATAATGGTTACCAAAGGGGGTGGGAGTGGAAGCCCCTCATACAAGAAGGTAGTGGTGGACAGGGGGAAAGGCCCATGAGGCTTTGGTTTCAAAGAACCACTGACAAGAACCTAAGGATTAGGATTTGAAAAGAATCAGGAGAGAAACCAGGAAAAAATGGATCACGTGGGGGAGGAAGCCAGAGAAGCCCAGAAGGATGCACAAGAACCAATGAACCCAAGTGGGGATTATGGGTGCAGCCCATGTAAACCTAAAACAACATTGATACCCAAGGTCATACTTGAAGACCCACAAGTGCAACTCTATCGGGACCAGTTGAAGACACATGCACTAATCTGCAAGTTCATGGGTCTGTGGCCCATAGAAAGAACGTTGCACAACTGGATAAAATATCAATGGAATCCATGTGGAGAAGTGGAACTCCACCTGGGCTCGAAAAGATTCTTCACAACAGTCTTCATGAACCTGGAGGACAAGGATAAAGTCTTTGAGGGGGGGGGGGCATAATTCCACACCTCCGTAGGGTTGTACATGGGGTCATGGAAGGAAAAATTCTCCCTAGAGAAAGAAACCTTTAAAAATGTCCCAGTCTGGCTGAGGATTTACTCCTTACCGCTAGACTACTGACTTCCATCCACCTTCAAATCAATCGAGAACAAGCTTGGAAAATACGCTAAGACATTGGAAGCAACCTTAAAAGGGAGATATACATCCTATGCAAGTATCTGCATAGAGATGGATGTTTCGAGGGCACTCCCAGAAGCCATAATCATGGAATTCAAGGATAAGGAATGGATAAAAAGCATTGACTATGAGAAGATCTTGTTTATATGTAGAAGATTACATGAACATGGACACCTAATCATAGAATTCCCTCTCAATAAAAAAAAAGAAATGAAAAAACCAAAACACAGCAGGATGAGGACAGGTTTATAAAACTGAACCATAGAAACAGAGCAAACAAGAAGCAAATCAAAGCTACAACAGGAAGCAATCTAGAAGCTAGGACTAGACCAGAAGGATGGGATAGGTTCAACCAAGGGGAAGAAGGAGGAAAGGAAAATACATAATCTAGAGAAGCTAGGGAACAAGCAACTCAAGAGAACACAGATATTTCAAGTAATAAGAGGGAACATGGAGGTAGCGCAAGTCCTATGAAAAGAGGAAACGAAGAAACCAACACCCCAATGCAGGAGGAAGACAAAGACTCAGAGATGACACCAAGAGAGGTAGGCACGAAATATCCTGATCTCGGAGGCATTGTGGAAAGGGAAGGAATATATCTCCCGAACATATTGGAACAATGGAAAAGGCGGGGAGTAGACAATGTGCCAGTGGAGTAACTAGATCACATCCAATACCTCTTCCTTCTAAGGGAGGAAGAAAAATCCAGAGGGATCAAGCGCATGCATGGAGAGATGGGACACCTGGGAATAAAAGAAGAGGAGGGACAACCACAGAGTTCACCCAAGCATACGAGGCGAAAGAAAGGAAGGAAATCAAATAGCATAGCCCTACAAGAACTAGGAGCCCTGCTGATAAACTCAGGTAAGATCAAAAATATCTTTCCCAACTCCCCCCCACATGTTTAAATGAATATTATAACATGGAATATAAGAGGCCTAAACATCCCACGAAAGAAAAGAATCCTTAAAAATAGGTTTCGGAAAGAACAACCTGACCTTTGTTTCATCTAAGAGACAAAATGCACAGTAGACATAATGGAAACAATCAACAAAAAACATTGGAGTAAGTACAAGATGTTGGTTTTAGAAGGCCAACAGATGGCAGGCGATATTCCCACCTTGTGGAACCCACAATCGATGAACCTACTAGCAGCCAAAGCCACGAGACACACACTTTCAGTTAACATGCAAATTATAGGTAACACAGAGGTGATTCTATGCACTAATGTGTATGGTCCCCAGATGTTGGAGTAAAAAAGGAGAATGCTCCTAGACCTAGAAAATCTAAAGGCCTGATTCAACAACCTCCACTAGATCTTGGTAGGAGACTTCAACATCATTACAACACTTGTGGAGAAAAAAGGGGGCACTAGGAGACTAGATAGAGATGCAGAGGAATTCTCACCTTTCATTGATACAATGGAGATGGTGGACATCAGAACTAGCAATGGCTAGTTCACCTGGAATAACAAACGAATAAATCACCACCAAGTAGCCACAATGCTAGATCGATTCCTGGTGTCGGAATCCATCATTCTATAGGGACTAACTTTAGACTGCAGCATCCTTCCATGGGGGGGGGGGGGTCAGACCATTGGCCAATTCAATTGGAAGCAAACTTCCAAACAACTTCGAAGAAAAAACCTTTTATATTTGAGAAATTTTGGATTGAACATCCCAACTTCAAGGAGAACATCAACCAATGGTGGTGGGAGGAACTACCAGAGAAAGGGACAAGGATGTTCAAACTTTATAAGAAACTCAAGTATATCAAACATAAACTCAAGGAGTGGAACAAGGAAATCTTTGGAAATATAAACTAGGAAAAACAAATATCGAGGACAGAATGAGGATACTTCAGGAACTCTGCATAGACAAGGGGTACACATAGGATCGAAAAAGAGAAGAGATACAAATGAACTAGGAATGGGAAGAAAGATGTCAGTAGGAAGAAACTCTATGGCGCCAAAATTCTAGAATTAGGTAGCTAAAGAAAGGGGAGTGGAATACCAAGTTTTTTCATAGAATAACCATTGCAAGAAGAACCCACAGTAGAATCCTAAAAATTAGGGATCAAGATGGGATCGAAAGAGAATCCCACAAGGAAATTGAAGACACATTGGTTAATCACTTCTAGAGGATAACCCAGGAACCCAACCAAGATAGAAAAGAGGCCATACAAAGGATAACTCAACACATCCCCAGGTTGGTCACCGAGGAACAAAATTTCAATCTAATCAAACCCATCGAAAAGGAGGAAATTGACCAAGTGGTCCAGGAGATGCCCAATGGAAAGGCCCAAGGTCTATATGGATTTAGAGTGGAATTATTCAAAGCGTGCTAGGAAGTGGTTAAACATGATGTTTATGAGGTGGTGGAAAAATCTAGATGCTCGACCTCCATCTTGAAAGCGTTAAATTCCATAATGATCACTCTAATCCCAAAAGAAAATGAAGCAAGGACCCCAGATCGCTACGGTCCTATCACTTTATGAAATGTAGTTTAAAATATAATCTCCAAAGTCATAGCCAATAGACTGAAACCTCTCCTACCCACACTAATTTCATAGGAACAGGCGGGTTTAGTAGAAGGAAGACAAATACTGGACAACATCATCCATGCCCATGAGCTTATACACACACTGAAAAGCCAAAGGAGAGGGGGGATGATAATCCAACTTGACCTGGTAAAGGCTTATGAAAAAATGAATTGGCACTATATGACCAAGATGTTGGAAGCCTTTGTCTTTGAACAAGACTGGATCACCTGGATCGTCAATCTGATCTCAACGACAAGCTACTCACTTCTAATCAATGGAGCTTCAGCTAAACCCTTCTAGCCTTCAAGAGGCATCAGGCAAGGAGACTCTCTATCCCCCTTCCAGTTCATCCTAATGATGGAAGGGCTCAACAAAAGCATAAAAAGCGCAACTGCAACAGGAGAAATAAAAGGCATCAAACCTTTCCAAAACTATCCAACCTCCACACACCAACAGTTCATTGATGACACCCTACTCCATGGCACACCCATGGTCAAGGAAGAAAAATCCTAAAAAGGAACCTTAGAAGACTTTGGGGAGGCCTCAGGGGTAGAGAAAAACCACTCCAAATCCATGATTTATTTCTTCAACACTAATCCTGCAATCCAAAGAAACCTGGCTAACATTCTAGGGTTTGAACGAAAAATGCTCCCAACGAAATACTTGGGAATCCCCCTGAAGGACAGATAATGAAAAATGGCAATGTGGGAAGGAGTGATCAACAAACTGTAGGAGAGGGTAAAAAATTGGACTTAGAGAACTCTCAACCTGGCTAGGAGGCTTATCCTTAGCAAAGCGGTTCTTCAAGAAATTTCGACGTATATGATGTTAGTGTTTCCCGCTCCCAAAGGAATACTACAAAATATAAGAGCCATTCAAAGAGATTTCCTATGGCGAGGTGTTGAAAATAAAAAGAAATGGGCCCTGGTGTCCTAGGAGAAGGTTTGTAGACCAAAAGGAAAAGGAGGCATGGGGCTACAAGATCCATAGGTAACCAACGAATCCTACGGGGCAAAACTCTGGTGGGGATGGGTCAAGGACAAATCAGTACCGTGGGAAAACCTATGGAAGGCCAAGTATGCCCTGAAAACCAATGACCAGGATCAAATTCGATTTGTGAGAACAAGGGAGGGATCAACCATCTGGAATATCGTCTGGAAAAACAAGAATTAGATCCATAAACACAGCTTCTGGGAAGTTAGAAATGGTGAAACAACCATATTCTAGGAGGATGTGTGGAAACAAGAACCCAGACTGGAAAATCCAGACAGGGAGGAGCTCCAACAGGAAATTGCAACTCAAGGCAAAAAAAAACTCCATCACTACTGGAATAAAAGAAATGGTAGTGACAGATGGAGGATCTGGGACAAACTCAATCCAAAAAATAGAGATCGGATCGCAACTCAAACGAAAGAGGTGGAGGAGAAACTGGGGAAATGGAAAATTGCAGTCTCAGAGCAAGAGGACGAATTAAGGTGGGGCAGGGAAAATGGTGGGAAATTCAACTTAAAATAAGTACAGTATTACATCACAGACCAGGACCAAGAAGAACCGGTGCAATAGTGGGGAAATATTTGGGGTAGCCCCCAATGGCCAAAATTCAAAATGTTCAAATGGTTAGTTCTTCACAACCGAATTCTAAGTTGGGAAAACCTCTGAAAAAGGGGTTATATAGGTCCATCTCAGTGTCACCTCTATCAAGCCAAGGAGGAAACAACCAATCACCTCCTTGATGAATGTGGTTATACATTAGAGATATGGTATTGGGCGGAAGGCATCTATCGCCAGTCCAATAGGATCTGAGGTAACATCAGTGCAACCATCAACAATTGGAGTGAGAGTTACAGTGAAAATGAAATGGTGAACCTCTATTGGAATCTAATTTTGGGGATGATCATTTGGGAAATATGGAAAGAAAGGAACTGACGCATCTTCATGAATGAATTCCTACTAGAAGAAAAACTCAAGGATGCAATAATCTCACAAATACGAGAAACGGTGAAGAGCCTCAACTGCAAGAAGGAAAAAGTGCAACCCACAGACCAGGATTCCCGCATCCTTGATTTTTTTCACCTAAAAGATGGGCACAATGGCACACCGGTAGGGCCGGAACCGCAACTCCAAACAGGCGACCGCAACTGGACCCCCCTCCATTAGGGTTCCTCAAATTGAATTTTGACGGGGCGACAAAAGAAAACCCAGGAGTGGCAGGGATGAGAGGGGTGATAAGAGAAAGTGGTGGTAACATCATTCGACTGTACACTGGGAGTATGGGAAACTCAACCAACAACGCAACGGAATTTGGAGCCCTGGAGATCGGCCTTGAAATCCTTCATCGTATAAGGATAACAAACACTATCGTGGAAGACGACTCCACCTTGGTCATCAACACAATGAAGAGAATCCAAAATGACATGAGAGTGGGCAAGGTTCAGCGACACTGGTGCCTGGCACACTCCTTACAAAAAATCCAGGAGCATCTAAAATTTTTGAATACAGTGGAGTTGCACTAGGTGCGAAGGTTAGCGAATGGCCTGGCGGATAGGCTAGCAAACAAGGGGGTTGGAAAGGAAGGTCCGTAACTAGACACTACCTGGATCAGAATCCCTAATGGACAACTTAGAACAGACTATGACCAACTAGCGACAAAAGACCGTGAAGGCAGTTTAAGCAAGGAAGGCCACATCGAGGAGGGTAGCGCAAGGCCTAGCGACAGGCACGCTGGAACTAGGTCGGATACGATTTCCCAACACTCGACCACCAATTACCATGCAGGATCAACATAAACAACAAGTGGGGGTATGGAAGTAAGACCTTTTCGATAGAAAGAGTTGTGGGGAAAGCACGTGGGAAAGTACAGATGGAAAAATGCATGCAACGAATGACGAAAGGCATGAGGGAGTGACATGGTCCAGAGTCGATCTACCATGTCAAAGTAAAGGTATGAAGAGAAGCACAGTCGGATATCAAGTGTGCAGGGGCAGGATCCTGCATAGGGATAAAGGTTGTGTCATCATGATCATACTAGCCGCAATGGGGAAAAAGGATAGGAGTGCTCAACACTACAGGAAAACCATGATTGAAAGGAAAAGCTTGCAGCATGGGACTATAAATAAGAAGAGATACGACAGGAATAACCGCAAACAGAGGGAGCAAAATTGTAGAGGCTATCACAAATACAAGGGCAGGGAAAGGAAGAATCCCTATGAACTGAGGTACAGGTTGAGTATCCAACAAAGGAGCTACGATAGGCCAAGCGGGATGGTGCGAATGAAGCAAACTCACAGGAAGAGAAATCTCCTTGGAAAGGAAGTTCTGAATAGTCCACGATGAGTGTCAAGAATGGAACATGTGGTAAAATATGTAGAGGGAACCTTCCAATCTCTGGTCACATCGAAAGGAAAAGAGACCATTACCTGGTGGGAAAAGGAAATAAAAGAAAAATGCAAAGGAAAAGCATGGGGTGCACTGGCACAAGAAGTGGACTGGATAAATGACCAGGGGGCCACGCAGCCCAGGGAAACCCTCTCCCATAAAACAATGGAGATGGTGTGGCTAACTAAGATTATGATCGACAAAGTGAGTTCAAAAATGGAAGAATCCAAAAAGGAGGAAAACAAGGAACACAAGAAAATATTGGATGAAATCTTGAGTCGCCTCAACAATCTAGAAACTATTACCAAACTATTATTTAAGGTTGAGAAGGACCAGATATTCAAGATGGAGTGGTTGGCTACTCAATTCCACCTCTATCTGTGCTATGTCCATCATATGGACATCACGCCATCCGATGGACACGGTGCACCAACCCACATCAGGAAGACTCAGATGATCTCCCAGAAGGATGAGAACAAGGGCCAGGCGGGTGGTGGAGAGAAACACATCATTGTTCTGAACTAGTGAATATTTAGTCTAATGGAAGGAATGCCAGACATAGTCAGGTCATTTCAGCCACTACCCACTCAGGTCTAGTGGATTGTCTCAATTTCTTCTTTTTATATCTAAGTTGCTTATCTTTTTTCAAAACTAGTTATGGTAGGACTGGCCTGGTTTCCCCTGGTGGAATAC
>JZKD02S1950821.1:700557-723726 GCA_000966675.3 Picea glauca
AAGATCCCTCTCAATCTCTATAGATCTGAAATCTCCCACTGAATGGTGCACCCCACTGGATGACTAAAACCCTAGATAATTCGACCCTGCTGCCAAAAGTGTCCAATCACCCTAACATTGTCTCAATTTCTTCTTTTTATATCTAAGTTGCTTATCTTTTTTCAAAACTAGTTATGGTAGGACTGGCCTGGTTTCCCCTGGTGGAATACCAGCCCCACCCCCCGTATATATCAACAAGCACAACTCGGGTGTTACACATTATTTTGGTCACCCTGATGATGATTACATAAACACGTGTTCAGGCTCCCAATATAATATTTTGCCTGAGAAAAGAAACATCTTTCCACCCTTGCAAGATGCATTTTTGGAAGGCCGTCGTGGGCTTCTCCCTTTACATAGTGTGGAAATCCCCGATTTCTGCATGCTGCACTATAGCCAGCTTGCGGGATTTTCATAGGCTTCTATATAGGCAGGTCGTGGTGACACTTTAAAACTAAAAGAGGAAAGAAGTTCTAGTAGCTTCTAGAAGTGGAATCTTCTGGAAATATGAGGTGGCATTCGTATAGTTATGATCCTACTGACTTCTTTGATTTGATGGGATCATTCTCATCTCTTTAACCACTTCTACTTCTCCTATATAATGATAGGCTTCTCATGGAAAAGGTTAGAGGTACAAGCATAAAGAAGCATAGAAAATTGATGAAGAATAGGCTGAATAATATGTAAAGAATCCTATTTCAAGTGATGCTTGAGGTCTCCATTAATCCATCAAGATTTTGTGAAAAATCTTCATGCAAATGTTAGAGCAAATGTATGTGTGTGTTAGAACAAAGGGCCACTGAAAGGGAACTTGTGACATCAAGGCGATTCGGTTGTATCTTCTACCTTTCATCAATATAATATGGAGGAACGTATCTTTCCCATAAAATGATTGATATTTTATTGCATGACTCCTTGATCACATGTTTAGGTTGTCATTGAATTTCACTATTGTTGCTTTCACATTGGTCAATTTGTGCCATTGCAGATCTGATCTCACAGGAACGTTGGAGCAAGGTAGGACCAACAAAGACATAAGTAAGCGATTGATAAGGTATGTTATCTACTCTTTCTTTGATAGTTAAATTCAATGATTGTAACCTAGGGAAAGCGTCTTGTCCTGTCTTGTTTTTTTCTAGATCTAGGTGGATCTAGGGGGATTAGTTCATGTCCGCATCTACTGATTTACCCGTCAAGAAAATTGGTGACTCCACTGGGGAAAATACAACTTGATTGTGGTTTTTTGTTCGCCATTTACTCATAGCCTATCTTTTTCATTATGTTTCAGTCTTTGAGTCTGTGGGAGATCCAATTAGACTCACTGGATTTAAAATTTTCCTCGGACCCTTTGTCCTTTTTGAAAAAAATTCTATTTTGTGAAAGACTTATGCACTACACCTTATAGGTGGATCACGGAAGCCTCCTATTTCCGCACCCTAGTGGTTTGTTTCAGTGCGGGATTTCCGCGACCTGTATGATTATTGGCCCACAAAAACCACTTGTTTTCGCACTGTGTTATACTGCCTGCCTCCAGCGGCATTTGAAAACTTTTTGATTGGATCTTGACCTTTATTGTTGCCTAGTTTTTGCTTCAGTCAGCTGGAAAAGGGTTTTTAATACTAGTTCTTGATTTCTTCTGATTGTTTCAATTTGATCTTGATTGATTTCGGAGATCGAACGCCTCTCTTTTGATCTTTTTTTGATTTTTGTTTTTTATTTTTATTGACAAGGATATAATCTCCGAACTTACGTCTGAGTGCTTGATCGATTAAAATTATTCATTTGGAATTGGAATTATAGGTTGGTTACACCTTCTAGATTGCTTAATGATCGAAAAACCATTTTCTTGTTTACATTTGAAGAAACCTTTTCTAGTCATTTTGTGTTTTTATCTTCATTGAAAGATCAGTTTGGGTGCTTGTTGAGTGTTTTCTTTTCATTGATTGCTTATCCTTTCTTAGTTTCGTCCCTGTTTGGTTTTTCGAAAGGAAAAAAATAAAGTCTTTTAAGTCTTTTAGGCGATCATTTATGCGGAAAATATTGGCATTCAAAAAATTTGAAAAAGAACAAATAGTGAAATTATATCGTTTATGATTGTTTGGTACTACATTTAAAAAAAAGAGAATTGTACATCGTAGTTCTCATTATTCCAAAAAAATTCTTTCTCCCTACTATAGATAGAATTCATCGAACGAAAGTTTGCATCATTCATTTCTATTTGCACGTTATTGGGTCAAAGTCTCACATAACATTGGTTTCATTCCCATCTACCTCTTGAGTAACAACAACCTTTAATAATATTGTGAAACTCTAAAAGTCAACTAGTAACTTTTTCTAGGGCTCTTTTACACCAACATTAGCCAGGCTAGGGCTTTGGAATAGGCAGTGAGACACACTCTCCAAAGTATAAAACACACAATAGTATGTTGTGATAGGGAGTGTCCAAATCCATTTGCAACATTTCGTCCTGGGAATCCCTTCTCACACAAGGGTCAAACCTGAGGTTGCATTGATATTGGTAGAGTCATTAACCCTGCTTTGTTGGTCTCAGTGTGAATATTGCACGTACTATGGGGGTCGCTTGAAGGTATACCCACAATGATGAGTGTAAGCCTCTCAAGTTGATTTTGGGCTCGATACCTTGCCCTTGCGTGTGGATCGGACCGTCAACTGTTCCCCCAGGCATCATTGTTGTTTGTGGTAACTTTAGTGGCCTATCTTCTTAGGGTCTTACATAAGGTGACTGTGGAGGGACAAGCCTCCACGATACCTGGAATCGATGTTGGCCAGACTCACTCGAGCTCCTTGGAGGGTATACCCACGATTATGTGTGGGAGCTTGCACCAGGGTGTAAGTCTGTTCAGCAGGTCGTCAATGCAACTTTTCCACCCTAGCCCAACCACTTCTTATCTCAACGTCACGACATTGGATTTCATCACCAACTAGTGACTTCAAAATAGGAAGGTCTTGTTTGCTTGGTTTTGATTCCTAGATTTTACTAGCACGTGTTGTTTGTTTATGTAGTTGGCCATATAATTTTTCCGTAGATTTTTTGGTTCCGCCAACATAGACCCTCCCTGTCATTCATGCAGGGTATAGGGAATTCCACCAGAAAACATGGAATATTCTATCCCTATACCCCCTCACACATCAGAGGGTTTTCCTCAACAGAGTGAAGTCCAAGATACTAATGTAACACAAGAGGAAGGTTCAACCTCTTTGGAAATTTTATGAATTATTTATGATTCTATGGAAGCTTTCCACATCCCTCCTGGATATGGAAGATGTTTTCTTTGGATGAATTATGCCAGGGAACTTGTTGTTGTTTCTTCTGGAACTCTAACCGAACCTTTTGGAGCCGACGATCCTTTCTGGACTACTGACATAGTTAGAATCCCACCTCGTACAGTATGAGACCTTTATGGCTCAAGGGAAGGAGAAAATATACCCGCTATCCCTGAGATACCCGAGACGTTTGCCGTCCTCACAGTCTCCCTAGGTCATTTTTCTAGTACAACTGCCTATCTCTTTGTTGGCTCAGAAGCCCAGTCAGTTAGCCCTCGTTCAACCGTCCCTTTTCAAATGGCCCACTCTAAAATTCTTCCTCGTGCTATGACTATTCCTTCCAGGAATATAGTGGTTAACCATGCTCCCATTGGTATACCATGTCCCGCTAGACCTACTCCTTCTCTTCCTCTTGGGTATCACGCTTTGAATTCTTTTGCTTCTATCCATATCCAAATTCCATCCGGAGTACCACTTGGGCATAATACCTCTGCTGGTTATGTTCCCACACCTTCCCAAGTCCTTTCCGAAGGGTCTTATCCACCTCTTCATGGCAGATCTGGCCCTAGTGGCTCTAATCCAATTGGTAGCACTCATCATCTATTAACTTCCAGTTACCATATTCCCATTGGGGGGAAATCTTATGTCAGGGGGCAACCTCAATCCATAGGTCACGCTCAAATTGGGGCACCTCCTCCTTATAGAGGACATTCTTCGCTGGGAACTTATAATTCACAATCTGGACCAAACGCATCAAACTTGTTAGCTCACCTTTGGAACCTTCAAGCTAACCCACAACCCTCTAGGGGACAATCTTCTCAAACTAGTGTTTCGGTACCCCCGAACTACAGTCAACCATATCTAGGTTCTTTGAATCCCACTTGGGGCCCGAATGTTCAGTCCAGTACTCCTTTCCAAGGGAACATCCCTAACCAACCCAACCCCATGGGATACATGCCTCCACACCAACAACCGACTCTGCCCGGATCTTCACATTATATGCAAACTGCTTACGGTCCTACTAGTATATCGACGAGACTTCCTCCCCAAAGTCACTAGTACCCTCATGTGAATAGACAGTTACCCTTTTTGGCCACTTTGGACCTCTTCGATCTGTCTATAATTTTGAATGACCCTATCTGTCACTCTCCTCATTGGCCTATCATACCAGCCAAACTCCCATCCGACATTCCTAAGTTCAATGGTCAACCAGGAGAGGACCCAAACAATCATGTAATGACTTTCCACCTTTGGTGTTCATCCAACTCTTTGATGGACGACTCCATTCGGTTATGTCTTTTTCAAAGGATTCTCATGGGTTCAGCCACAAAGTGGTATATAGAATTACCACGAGGATTCTTCACCGATTTCAATACCCTAGCTATGGCTTTCCTCACTCACTACTAGTTGCCAATCCGTTATGAATCGGGGATCGAGATTTTGAGTTCTTTCAAGCAAAGTAAAGCCACTCATATCTCTGATCACATTCATGAGTGGAGACGAAGATGTCGTCTAATCAAACTTGATCTTCCCAATCAGTTATTGGCAGAATGGTTCATGAAATCCTTCATGAATGACATATCTAAAGACATTTCTATGGGTGGATTTTTCACATAAGAACAAGCGATCAGTCGTGCCCAGTATCTCAATCTCGTTTATTCATAAACGGGTACTCTTTACGATCTTCTCCCTGATGCACCTTGTCCTTCTACCATGTCTACCTCAACGACCCCAGTAGCTTCTCATGCCGCTGATGGTGTGATAGGTACTTTCCATGCTCAACCTCAATCTGCAAAGACCTCTCACACCACGCCCAAATCCCATGCTTCTAATGCTCAAACTGCTCCGACGCCCACCCCTCCCACCGGTAAAACTTCAGAAGTAAACGTCGTTCAATCGACTCCTACCGGTAAGAGTAAATATAAAAAAGGGAAGGGTAGGAATAAGGAGGATAAGAATAACAACCCACAATACGATAAGACCAAGACACAACTTGTTGAATATAAGGATAAACTCCAACCTCTCTATCCTTGCCTTATCTGTGGTGATGATCACTACACAACGGATTGTCCGAGACGTGCTAAGGTCACAAAGTTCCTCCAAGGGGCCCCAAAACCTTCTACCCCTGTCATCTTGTCTCAACCCTTCCCTTATCGACAAAAGGCTCAATTGGTCATCCATGATCAACCTTCTTCCTCCACCACCTCCTATGTACTTATGTGTAACGGTGATTCAAAGAAGAATGACATCACACTTACCACTCATGCCAAATATTACCCTTCCTCCAAGGAGAAAGTTGATGATATACCACCTTCGTTGGTTCAACAATATCCCTCGACTCCACCTTCCAATGGTCCTCTTCATCTCGAACGACCGAACCCCGACACAGTCCTTCTCCCTCCTCCCAAGGGCGTGGTTCGAAAGTTTGCTTTCAATCCTCATGCACGTGCTACCCAGAACTACAGTATAGTAGAAGATCTGGCACAAGCACCGTCTGCGATGTTAGCCCTCGAAGTCCATCAGATTTGTCCTACACAACGGAAGGCACTATCGAAAGCTATCAGTGGAATCGACCCTACAGATACCAATTTAATAATCTTTGACTTGGAAGATCACATTCCAAGGTTACCCCCTCAGCTCGCTTTTCAAATACAAGTTGTTATCTCCGACAAGAACATTTGTAGAACAATTATTGATGAGGGTGCCTCGACGTGTGTCATGTCTATTTCTTGTTGGAAATCCATTGGCTCTCCTCCCTTAACTGAATCACACAGCAGGCTCAAGGCCTTTAATGGCTCTGGGTTTAAACCCTATGGTGTCCTCCCTTCATTACCTATTACATTAGAAGGCAAAACGGTCAACATTGAAGTTGAGGTCTTTGACGCACCTCTTGATTACAACCTTCTACTTGGTCGTAGCTGGATCGATTCTATGTGTGCAATCGTGTCTACTCTTTTCCGGATCGTGTGTTTCCCGCATCAAGGAAAATTAGTTACAGTGGACCAACTAGCCTTCTTCAACTCTGACACATGTACCAACAATGCACCTTTCATTGCAAAGACACCCCCTGGATACGAGAATGTTGGCGTGGGTCTACTAAAAGATTCCACTATGATGGGTACTTTCCCAATCCCACCACCCGATGTTCCACCTCCTTTGGTTGCCTCGATTAACATGATATCCACCTCCATCCACGAAAATCCTGTGTTTTCTGACCCATGGATAGTACCCGCCCTCGTTGATTATCTTCGCTATGACAACCAGATTCCTTCAAGTCCAGTTGAATCCACCTACCATGCCATTCAATCGGCTAACCCTTCTACTCCCTCTCTCGGTGATTCGTCTCCTGATCCATTCCACGTTATTTTTCCCATGATCGAGATGATTATGTTGGTTTTGTCGATGGAATATACCCCTTGGGAAAATGGACATCATCGTTCCATTCTCTTCCTATAACAACACACACTTGAGAGTTACCAACGGATCTCGACCCCGTCAACCGTTTTCGTTATTTCTTCGGTCCCCGACTCCACACACAATGTGTTATATGAAGGGAACTTAAGTAATATTTCACCCACCATCCCCCTCGACATCTCTATCAAACCTGGAGTTGTTGAGAATGTCCATATCGGAGCTTCGTGTTCCACTGATGAAGTTGTCACATATAAGTCACTTTTCCAAGAATTTCATGACATCTTCATGTGGAGATATGAAGAGATGCTCGACATTGGCCCCGATATTGTTGTACACAAAATTAAGACATACCCGGGCGCTAAACCCATCCGGCAAAGACTTCGCCTGGTCCACCCTCGCAAAGCAACCGCTATCAAGCTTGAAGTCAAAAAAATTCTTAAAGCTGGCTTTATTTATCCTATGGATTTAACTGATTGGGTATTCAATCTCGTTCCGGTTAACAAGAAACAAGGTGCGATCTGTGTATGCATTGATTATAGGGACATTAATAAAGATTTTCCTAAAGACAACTTTCCCACCCCCTTCATCAACCATATTTTTGACGATTGTGCCAGGAGTGAAATATTCTCTTTGATGGATGGTTTCTTCAGATATAATCAAATCAACATCATGCCCGCAGATCAACACAAAACCACTTTCATTTGTCCTTGGGGCACTTTTGCCTACCAGAAATTACCCTTCGGTCTAAAGAACGTCGACGCGAATTTTTAGCTTGCCATGTTGTATGCCTTTCATGATATAAAGAACATTGTACAACCATATCTACATGACCTACCGGCCCATTCCATGCGCCATGTTGATCATCCGACACACCTCCACGCCATTTTCCTCCGATGTCGGTTCTATCGCATACGCTTAAACCCACACAAATGTGTTTTTTGTGTGGAGTCCGGTCGACTTCTAGGCTTTATTGTATCTCGACAAGGGATCCAAGTAGATACTCTGAAGGCCGAGGAAATTCTCAATCTCCCTCCTCCTTCTTCGCTTAGCCAACTTCAAAGTTTGCAGGGGAAGGCAAAATGTTTATGTCATTTCATCCTGAACTATTTTGAGTTGACACTTAGATTTACTCGACTGTTGAAGAAGGGTTCTGAATTCATATGGGACACTACCGTTAACAAATCTTTCGAAGCCTTGAAATTGATGTTAACCTGTACTCCACTACTTTTCCCACCCGATTACAGTCAAGATTATTTCCTTTACCTCGCTGCTTTGGACTCTACCATTTCCATGGTTATGGTCCAATAGGATGATGCTCATGACGAACATGTCATTTATTATTTGAGTCTGAGTCTCACGACTACCGAAGCCAAGTATTTACATGTTGAAAAGATGGCCTTGGCAGCGGTTCAAGTTGTCCAATGTTTCTGACACTATATCATTTTACGCAATACCACCGTGATTTCTGATTGCAACCCTGTGCAACACATTCTTACATGCCAGTTGATAGGGGGAAAATACTCCGAAATAGATTGTGATACTCCAGGAGTTTGACTTGGAGTTTGAACGTGCTAAGTCTAAGAAATCCTTGGTGTTTGCCGAATTGATATGTGACCTTCCCTGTTCTGAGACGGAAAATGTAGAAGAGGATTCATTACCTGATGAATCCCTTTTTCTGATCAATTCTGATGACCTTTGGTATGGAGATATCATTATATATTTCCAGACTTGGAATTTCCAACCCAATTTTTCTAGTACTGACTGTCGTCGCATACGTTACCAAGCCCGTCAGTATATCATCCTTAGTGATACTCTTTATCGTCGTGGAGTTGACTCTATTTTTCGACGATGTCTCACTTATGATGAGGCTGAGAAATCTTTGAATGACTGCCATTCTGGAGAATGTGGTGGTCACATGTCTGGGTATGCTATTGCCCAAAAGATCTTACGAGCTGGGTATTTTTGGCCTTCTCTATTCAAAGATTGTATTATTGTTGTCCAAAAATGCCACGCTTCCCAAACATACAACAACAAAATAGATCTCACCCCGCTCCCTTACATCCTGTAGTTTCCATTGGACCTTTTTCTAAATGGGGCATCGATTTCATGACATGTAACCCTCACTCGGCCAAGGGGCATGGGTAAATTATTGTAGCCATAGATTATTTCATGAAGTGGGTCGAGGCGATGCCTACATTCGACAACATGGGAAAAAATGTAGCCTTATTCATCTTCAATCACATTATTACATGATTTGGAATCCCACAGGCTATCGTTACCGATCACAATAGCCACTTTCGAAACTTTATGATGTTTGGTCTCCAGATGTCAATGTTTTTGCTACCTTACATTGGCTTCGTCGATGGTGCTAGCTGTAGTACCCAGAATTTAGCTTATGCTGCTTGGGCAATCTATGCACCCTCAAACGAACTTATTTGTCTACAAGGTGTTTGTCTCGATCAAGCAACCAATAATATCACAGAGTATAGCACAGTCATCGAATTATTGACTATTGTTATTTCACTTGGGATTCGTCGCTTCATTATACGACTTGATTTGCAGCTAGTAGTACTACAGTTAAACAATGTCTATACTATCCAAAGCCCTACTCTATTATGGGTATATTTACGAATTTGCCTCTTGGAACGTCACTTCGATTATGTTGAATATCAACACATTCCTAGATGTCTAAATGCATTAACTGATGCTCTAGCTAATTATGTATTAGACAGACATTTGAGACATTTGTAATTCCAATCACATTTCACATATTGTACAAAAAGCAGAGTAAACCAGTAAAAGCCTCATGTATATATATATAATGATATAATGTTTACAAAAATATTTTTCATCCGAAGATCAAAATATCAAAATATAGAGCCCATGGCCCCTACAAAATGGCATCATGGATGCCTCTCACGATAGCATACTACTTCTCTTGCTACCCTACGTAGTAACTGACTAAGTGAGCTGGATACACCTACAGTATGGCGTTGATAATGCCTCGGGACCTCCTCGATGGATATATCAGGGATGTCTTCCATCAAGCCTTCCAGTTTTTTCTCTATCGCATCATAATCCTCGACATCCCATAGAGCTACTACGCGTGCCTCTCCTCACCTTTGAATAGGAGAAGAGATCGGGGGTCGATGTGGCCCTACATATACATGATCAAAAAAAATTTATTAGTCTTTTGATCGAAAACACAAAAACATTAAATATTTTAAAAACTCATAAAAACATTATAAAAAACAAGTGTATTTCTTACCTATATCTCCCCACTAAGATCCCTCAGGGAGAACCAAATCTGGATCACCCCGAAAGTCTAGACTGACATAAGCATAATCATCAATCATCAGGATTTGTGGTCCCAACCAATTGAAGAATGCATCATCATACTTCACAATCCATCTCGCCACATGCCGTGTCATCAAGTCACACCATATTTTCATTCGTGGGTCTCTCGGGGCTAGTACTCCCCATTCCACCTGCAGGTGTAGGTGTGGAACTCTTTCTAGGAAGAAATATACTAAAATGGAACCATAACTGAACTGTTTTAGGTCCCCATTATTGCTTTTCGTGATTTGGATTTTGATCTTGAGTAATACACCATCACACCAATTGAATACTCGAGGCTCCAAGCATTCAATATCATATTGAAAGTAACTTTGGAGTGCCATGTGTGGCGAAGCACTCCCTGCCATCCGTGCAATAGTAAAAATGATGGTTCTGAGGGTCAAATTTCTCACACCTCAGATTACTACTTTTCCTTTACGTATTTCAGCATTAGGTTCACAATGTCGACCAATGTACTCACTCATGGGAAAACCACCACCTCGACCACCTGTCAGAGTCACGCATGCCCCATGACGTGACAAACCTGTCAGGAAATAAATATCCTCAATATCCAAAGAGAGGACATGAACACCCACGTGGAACACTTGTTGTTCTGAATCCCACATATGAACCAAATATCTAGTAATCTCCGTTGGGCTCTCATGCCCTGAACTTTGAAGAACTTTAATAGACCACATTGTCGGAGTCCATTCACAGTCCCCGGATCATTTAAATCCATAATATCATATTCTTCTTGCTCACGCTCTCCCCATTCCAACATCTTTGCAAGAAAACACCTACATGGGAAACAGAGAAGATCTTTAGCACACTTTTTCAACATTTTTTGGGATTTTTGTTGAGTCAACGTTCACTTTTCATTTTAGTTTTTTGGCCACCATGATCAAGCTTCAAGTACAGTGCAAAATTTTTGTGAGTGCCCTCTTAACGCACCTGCGTAAATCGTTGATTTTTGCAGGGCCTGTTATAGGCCACTCGCAGCGGCCCCAACACACGACTAGCAGTCCCAAATCATAAAAAAATCTTGATTTTTTACCATCAAAAACAAAAATTAATCCGTTGAAAAGATAGAATATGAGATGATTACCTCTTTTATGCAATCCGTTCGTTGAATAATCCCCTATGGCCTCTGCAATCCGTCACTGAAGTTGAGGTAAAAAACAATGGTTTTTGGTAAGTTTTTGACCAAGTGCAAATAAAATGGTGAAAAAGACTTTTTGCTTCTATTTATTACTTTTTTATCATTTTTCCTAATATTTTGTTTTATATAAATACATTTTAGTCAAAAAACCATTAACTCTAAAGGTCTTGTAAGTGTTTTGTTCCTTGCAGGAAAATTTTTAGGACTTTGGACAACGAAGTATAGACGTTCTTTTTCTATTTGTTTTGGTCGCATGTACAATTACTTTTTAGGGTTTTTCAGAAAAAGCTTGAGCATCATCTTTGTTCGTTCTCGGGCTCGAAAATCAATGAAAACGTAACTGAGTATACTTTTGTCATCTTTTTGTACTAACTATGGTAACACGAAAACAATGAAACCTATGGAGAGCTCTTTAAGCTTTTTTCATGCTACCTAAAAACGAAAAGATTGTCGAGCGACCTTGTTCTTTTCACGCTCATAAAATTATTTGAAGAAAATGTTTGATGGGCGATATTTGATCACTTTTTTGGTCTTGTCAAACTACTTTACGAAAAAGGAACCGAGAGAGTTCTCTTTAAGTGTTTTTTAGACTCTCTCAAAACATGAAAAAACCCCAAGTTTTCTATCTTTGGACTCGTTAAACAAACATCAAAAGGCCCGCATGGGACCGAACCACTCCTTCTTAGGGTTCGTTAAATATACTCTGATGGACTCGTTCGAAGGATGAGCTTAAATTGACAAGCATATTTTATCCTCCTCAAGCTTGCGTAAAAATAAAGAGGTACTCACCAGAAATGGTGGGGGGGAATTTGGGAAAGGAATGTGTCTTTGTATTTGTATTAATGGAAGTAAGCGTCTCTCTTGAACATGACACCCCTCTTCGTCATTTGAATCTGGGTTAGGTAATCCATTTGTCTCTTGTATGACCTTCTGCAAGTTCACATCTTGGGTCGTCTTTGAGTCAATACTGCCAAGATCATTGTCGTGTCATTCATATGTTCAAGAGAAGTTCAATTGAAACCTTATTTCAAGTCAGTCATCTACAATTGTCCATTTTTACCATGTCGACCTTCCCTATGTCAGTCCCAAGTCACATATGTATTTTTCTCTACCCTAAATCTGTTACTTATTTCATGTCATTGATGGGGAATACATTAAGGCCCTCCTGTGACGAGTCTCTTCCTGTCGACTTTAGCTCATTATCCAGGAAAAATACTTAGAAATTATTTAGTACCTTAAAGCTTGCATGCCTTAATGGAAGGTTTCTTCGCTTTCGACACCGGATCCACATCATTGATCCCTGATCGAGAGATTTTGTCAAGTGTTCGATCTCAACTCATTTATTCACACTTGTTAGATTGTACCAGAGTACCTTGGGAGCCATCAACATCAATGGTGATTTCCCTCACACTTGTTAACGATTTTTATTAATGACTGGTAATCAAGTGATTTTTAATCATGTTTGACTTCAACATCTGTAATCACGTGACTAGAATCGTACTAACGGATAATGGATTGAAGACCCTGGACTTCATCATTTTTTGGTCCAGGTTGTGATGGAGTATTTGTGATTTGTTTTGACACATAGATCCCACCTTGTATGTCTCATGGCTATGTTCATACTTGAGTTTTCGATGCATGGATCCACAGTGTATTCCTAGTGGCTATGATGAATCTTGTTGACATGGATCCACGTTGTATAATTGGTGGCCATGACCTGCATTTATTATTTCAATCATTTGTGGTCTGAACATGGGAATGCCTACTTCAGACATGGTGTGATATTCTACAGATGCTTGATTATTTGCAGGTTCCTGATTGGTGTGCCCCTAGTTCTTGACACATACACGCTAATTTTACAAAGTATTTCGGTTTTCTCGAGTTCTAGCCTCATACTTTGGGGGGCATTCTGTTATACATTATTTTGGTCACCCTGATGATGATTAAATAAACATGTGTTTAGGTTCCCAATATAATCTTTTGCCTGAGAAAAGCAACCTCTTTCCACCCTTGCAAGATGCATTTTTGGAAGGTCGTCGCGGGTTGCTCCCTTTACACAGTGCGTAAATCCATGATTTTCGCATGCTGCACTATAGCCAACCCGAGGGATTTCCGCAGGATGCTATATAGGAAGGTCATGCCGACACTTTAAAAATAAAAGAGGAAAGAAGTTCTAGCAGCTTCTAGAAGTGGAATCTTCTGGAAATATGAGGTGGCGTCCATATGGTTACGATCCTACTAAATTCTATGATTTGATGGGATCATCCTCATCTCTTTAACCACTTCAGCTTCTCCTATATAATGATAGGCTTATCATGGAAAAGGTTAGAGGTACAAGCATAAAGAAGCATAGAAAATTGATGAAGAATAGGCTGAAGACTGTGTGAAGAATCCTATTTCAAGTGATGCTTGAGGTCTCCATTCATCCATCAAGCTTTTGTGAAAAATATTCATGCAAATGTCAGAGAAAATGTATGTGTGTATCAGAACAAAGGGTCACTGAAAGGGAACTTGCGACATTAAGGCGATTTAGTTGTATCTTTTACCTTTCATCAATATAATATGGTGGCAGGTCTATGTCCCAGAAAATGATTGATATTTTATTACATGACTCCTTGATCACATGTTTAGGTTGTCATAGAATTTCACTATTGTTGCTTTCACGTTGGTTGATTTGTGTCATTACAGATCTGATCTCACAGGAACGTTAGAGTAAGGCACGATCAACAAAGACATAAGGAAGTGATTCATAAGGTATGTTATCTATTCCTTCTTTGATAGTTAAATTCAATGATTGTAACCTAGGGAAAGTGTCTTGTCCCGTCTTGTTTTGTTCTAGATCCAGGTGGATCTAGGGGGATTAGTTCATTTCCGCATCTACCGATTTACCCGTCAACATCAGGAACCCGTGGTCTGGTTTCCTACTAGGAAGACCAGGATGCCCCCCTTTTTTGTATCATAATCTTTTGCAGTAATACAATTTCTTACACTCACTTGCAAAAAAATTAAAAACTAATCTTGAATCCAAGGAAATAAAATGAAAAAAAAAAACAAGATTTCATAATATTTTAAGATCTTTTGTGATGAACCGTTTCAGTGAAATGTCCATGGTAGTTTACAGATCAATATTCCAAAGCTCTCCTTATTGTTATCCATGTTTATTTCCTTAAAGAAGATAACTTTTTATGTACATTACCTTTAAGTAACAACGTGATAGCTACAATTTATTCCTCACAATACCATTGCAAATAAAATATCAAATATCATTTCCTTGTGGGAAAAATGTGTTATGTGAAGCCCAATCCCAACTATCAATATTGTGGATCAATCTCACCCTCCCATTATGCAGATAACATATCAAAATTACTTGAACAATGCTCCTATAAATAAATAACTTTGAACACAACAATCTTAAAATATGAACAAAGTATTTGTTTGATAAATGTATTAATCATACAAACACGGTTTAATTTCCTTGGAAAAATAATTATATCAATCATTCTCAATCATGAGTATGAACGGGCCAACTATTTCCATTTCTATTATCAATAGTGCAATTTAGTGATCTCTATCATCTTTGTAACCATACGCAATGTCTTCAAGAAACTACTTAACCTCTATAACATATTCATCCACATATTTTCTTTCCAAAAATTTAAAAAAATGGAAACATGATAATCTTTTCTCATCCCATGTCTAAGACTACCTTTCTTTCTCTTTATAGAGTGCAACTATGATAAATACAGAAATGGTTGTGTGAATCTAAGACTACCTTTCTCTTTTAAAAGCACATATCTCTATTTATTTTATCTCTCTCAATAAAGCATATTAAATCTAAGATTAATATGAATTATGTTAGTATTAATTAGAATCTATAACAATATTTTTTATATTTAATTTTTTTAGTATATAAAAAAATAAGTAATTAATCTTTGACTGATTATTCATAAAACACTCATAAATTATGAATTAGTAGAAAAATTAATTATAACTTTTAGATAAAATATTTCTTCCAAAATTTGTTTATAAAATCTTATTTTATTATAATAAAAATAATATTAAAAATATAATAACAATAATATGATAAAAAATTTAAATGTTTTTTCAAAATCTGAATGAAAATAATATATAAATATAATAGCAATAATGTGATAAAAATTTTAAGGTGTCACAAATATAAAAGCTATCGTATACATGCATGAATTAATGACACACATGAGACTAAAGTTTTTTCTCAACAGATGTTAAATGTGATCTTCTCCACTTCAAAGTTATATATTAATTTTTCAGTAACACTTTTTAATACATTTATAATTATGTTAGTTCATATTTTAATTCAATTTTAAATTTATATGTATATTAGGAAAGGAAAAGTGTTTGTTTTGAATTTTAATTATGGTTAAAAATAATTATTTTATAATTAAATAATTAAAAAAATTATTTGAATTATAAATTGAAATTTAAAGATAAATAATTTAAGTTATTTTATTTAAATTATAATTAATTTGATTAAGGATAAATACTTTATAGTGTTTATTGAGCATTTTAATATTCATCTTTTATAGGAGTTCTAACAGCGCTACTTGTTATCCTATATAACATTGACCAAAAAAATCACAAAGTTGAATCCAACTAGATCCCTCTAATTTAAACTTACAATGTACATGTTATCTACTCACATAATATAATATATAAAAATGTATAATTCTTCAAAGTATATTTTTAGATCATATCCTTTAAACTAATATATTTCAAAGATTATATTTATGGTCAGTCTAGTGATTAAGAGTTTCCTACCCTAATTTAGTATACTTAGTAGTGAGTGTCAAAATCTTATGCTCATATCTTAATAATCTTCAAAATTGACAAAACATTCAAAATTAACTATGAATTACAAAATACTTAGCTCATTGTAGGTAATTACAAAGTATTTAGTTCATTGTATGTAATTAGTGTTCAATAATTCATTTTCTTTAATGGTTTTATTATATTTCACTTTTATCATATTTTGCTTCAAAAAGAAAATTATGATGATTATGAGTTTGCTTTGATTTTTCTTTGGCTTTAATTATCTTGAACTCTAAAAGCTTATCTCTTTCCCAATGGATTGAAATAATCATTTTCATTTTTTTAGTGGTTTAACATGAATTTTAGTTCTTCCATTCATTTCATAGCTTAATGACTTCAAATTTTAATTAGATTTGTTTCATAGTCTTAATCATTCTACTCCAATACGATTTTTAATTCGTGGATTTATTTCATAGTCTCAATCGTTCTACTCCAGTATGGCTTTTAGTTCTTGGTTTTGTTTCATAGTCTCAATCCTTCTACTCCAACATGAGCTCTAGTTCTTGGATTTGTTTTATAGTTTCAATCCTTCTTCTACTCCAACATGACTTCTAGCTCTTGGATTTGTTTCACAATCTCAATCCTTTTAGTCCAACATGACTTCTAGTTCTTGGATTTGTTTCATAGTCTTAATTCTTCTACCCCAAAGTGACTTCTAATTCTTGGATTTGTTTCATAGTATCAATCTTTCTTATATTCTGATGTGACTTCTAGTTTTTGGATTTGTTTCATAGTATCAATCTTTCTTATATTCCAATGTGAATTCTAATTCTTGAATTTGTTTCATACTCTCAATTTTTCCTATACTCCAACATAACTTTTAATTCTTAGATTTGCTTCATAGTCTCATTTTTTCTTATACTCAACATAATTTTTAATTTTTAAATTTCTTTCATAATCTCAATCCTTCTATTCCAACATGATTTCTACTTAAATTTGTTTCCTAATCTCAATATTTACTCCCACATCACTTCTAGTTGCAACATAACTTCTAGTTCTTATATTTATTTCATATTCTCAGTGAATATAATATGTTGCGAATCTCATTCTGCTACTACTGCTTTGTTCACCACCTGGCATTGTTGGCTAAATAACTCGTAGTTAGTTGAATAGGCGATTGGATCCTAGATGTAGCAATTGAAAATATAAAACTGAAAATGAGCAAGAAGCACTTTATCCAGCATTTGATGGATTTGTTTGACAGTATAACGCAAGGGATAATTACCTATTGATAATGGGCATATTTAATGATCTTTTAACATTAAATCTTAATTTTATGGTCACCAATTGAAGATGCTAGCATATTCTTAGTCATCCTCCCAAATCAATGAATGAGATTTACTGTTCATAACTTCTTTGTATTTATGAATGCATAACTACTTAAACTGAACCTGGAATGTGAACCGCACTGAGTATGGAAGGCGGCACCATAACCGACGGCGTTTTTTTGGGTATAAAATCCGTTTTCGCTGGGCTATAATCCAGACCCGATGGAATACCAGAAGTCGGTTCCAGCCATTACCGTGTTCGGATATGATTTAGCGGATTTTCATCGCCTTTCGGCGTACATCAGCCACGGGTTTAAGTGGCTGGGCTAGTTACATGTATGTCATACTTAATGTCATGGTTGTTGAATTTATATTTGGTTATCTAGAGAGCGCATGCCATCATCCCAAAGCTCGAAACTTAAAGCATTGATACGTTGCTCGCAAACGCCATGACATCTCATAGCTTTTGAATAGGAAAAATCAGTGGACTTTTAGGTCATAAGATTCCCAATAGGAAAACCAAGTTCCTAGTGACTATTAATTACAATCATCCTATGTCACTATATACAGTACAATAAAGAGGACTAATATACTTACATACTAACAGAGGCAGTTCAGAGATCTCCATTTACAATAACGGGGTCCCTTACAACTACAATGGCGTGGCATATCCGGGATTTCGTTGCAGGTGTAACGGCTTAGAACTCTATGAGACCGCTGATCAATGAGAATGGATCTTTATACAACACACGGCCAGTCGATGACGATAACTTTTTTAACAACCATTCTTCTAATTCTGTAAGTGTATCCATGTCAAATTTTCTTTTATTTCTCCATGAAATCAAAACTCAGACTCTTCCACAGAATATTGACTACGTTTTTTTATTGTTSCAGRCGTTCTTGTTCACCACCASAACAGGGCAGGCTGCATTCTGACAACAGTAGTCGCTCAAACTTCCCACAATAACCCTGCACATCCTATCCAAATCAATCARTCTATTTTGCTGAAATCCATGCACAACTACCAAATTCATGGGATTTACCCAACTGCCCTTTCACTCTTATGCACAGAAAACAAAGACCCAGTACAACCCACAAATTTGAAAGCAGGCACGTACCTCTTGAAGAAACCATGGCCATGGCTACCCATCACCAGAAAATCCGCACCCAAYTTGCATGCAGCTTCACACAGCCTCTGCTTGACCTCACCCACAAACACCTCTGTCTCTGCCTTCACCTGAATTTTACAGTATTGTTGTTATTATAACTGTTAGTATGATCCAAAGTGAAAMGTTTGGCATAGATTTTGCAAAATCATGAACAATACTCACATTGTTGTCTCTGCAGATACAGAGAGCTCTCTTGAAGATCTTTTGGGTCGTCCTGAGTGCATCCATTTCCAGAAGATTTACAACATCCTCACTCGCTATATACGCTGTGAATTCACACCATAAGAACATCTAAACATCAGATAGAATATTATAAATAGTTGCATATATAATTAGAATGCGTGTATATATACCAGGGCCAGCAGCAAAGCAAGTATCAGGCTGTATATGAAGAAGAATGAATTTGCAGGGCTGATGTTTGGCGCTGTCTCCATGTAGGCACTGTGCAGGGAAGAGATATTTACAAGCCCATAACAGTGCACTCATACTTTCTTCTGATTCATCCATAGCCACCGCAACAGTCTTGCATTTCTCTTCCATTCTGTTTTCAGTTGAAGTCGTCCGAAATGCAAACCCTACTCTAGCCTGGGGGATTACCTACAAAAATGGGACTCTACACAGATTGAGAAGGGTTTGCAGCTATATAAGCCTTCCCTTTCTTCGTGGAAGATTATGGTTGGTCACTTTAGCTGATGGCACATTCATTTCCTGTGGTGATAGGTGATCGCCACACCAACCAATATATTAAGCGTGTCATAGAGACTTTTGCAGTTATACTGTAGTATGAACCCAGTGTCTCTGTACTTTACAACACCCAGATGCTTATGTTTTGCAGTGACTTTCATTGTAGGGTCTGCAGCTCTCCAAAATTTAGACCCTTTCTCAAAGATTCCTCAGTCATAGTAAGGGTATACTACACGCTGTCAAAAGACGTACTCTAAAAGTTCCATTTTTATTTTTTTTGAGTTGGCTAACTCCAAGTAATTTTTTTTCTAGTTATTTTTTCTGTAGTTGTAGGTTTTTTGGTGTTTTGTTTTTAAATTTCTTGTCAATATAGAATTCTGATTAATTTTCTGAATATTTGGGTTGGTTTAAAATGGGGCAAAATCCCTGAGTAAGATTCTGAAATACATGAAACTTTGATCCATATCAAACTCAGACTATCCCTGAAATTTTGGCGATCCGTTTTTTAACCTAAAAAGAAAAAAGGAAAAATTACTCCCAGTTAACCTAATTTTTTAACCTAAAAAGCAGAACTAAAAAGGGAAGATTACTCCCAGTTAACCTACTCTCCATGTTTTTACTTTTTTCAGGATAATTTTTCAAAAAAATTTGTCAGGCTATGTGCTGCCGACTAACTTTCCAAATTATTCAAATTTTGTTTTATTAGGGGCCAAAATTGCAGGCAACAGCCTGGGCGGCTGGGCCCATCCCATGATCCTATAAATCCTTGAACATGATTTGTAAAGGAAGTAGCAAGCACGAATTTCAAATGATGTTACGCCAAGTGATGAGAAGTCATTATGACAACTATTGTTTCATGGCATCAACATTCATTGGAGTTTTTGGATGCGATCTGCCCGAGAAAGAAAATGATTACTGAAAATTTTGAAAGGAGTTACCAACGACCAATATTAAAGCAAAACTAGCATAGGCATTCATTAATTCAAAGGTAGCAAATGAAAAATCGCCATCAAATATGATCTTCCAATTATCTCATGACACTAAATATGAGCTTTCCAATTATGCAATGATTGTATAACTACCAGAGTGAATATAGAGATGGCGATTTGACTGCGCAATAGTTTGTATGGAATTTTCCGGAAGTTTTCTTTAATAAATGGTTTATTAATTTGATATATTTAGAAAATAAAAATGTGTAAAATTTTTAATATCATCTTTTTGTATTGGTACAAACTTATAATGGAATTAAATTTTGCAATGTGAACATGTTTGTCACAATAAAAATCTAATAAACAATAATTTATTTACAAAACTTATCTACTTTTCATTTATTCTCTATATATTTTGGTTTTCTGTATATTTATTTTGGTGTGTAGATAACTTTTTATGTGCGTTTTATATATTTATTTTGGTTTGAACACATTTTATTGTAACTTATCATCAATTTAACTTATTTTTATTTTGTTGTGAAATTTAAAATTAACAAGTCACATAGTGGTAAAGTGTTTACACCACCACTAGTAAAGTGGTAAAATGCTCAGATGTCATGTGAAATTTACACCACCAATAGTTTGAAATATGTCCAATTTTGTGTGGGGTAAGTTCAAATTTTGTGTTGGGTAAGTTCAAGGTTAAGATGTCATGTGAAATTTACACCACCAATAGTTGAAATATGTCCGATTTAGTTGAAATATGTTCAATTTTGAGTTGGGTAAGTTCAAGGTAATGCCATGTGAATTAGATATGAATGTATTACTTTTATTAATATTTATTCTCTTTAAAACTATATACATAAAAATAAGTTATATTTAGAATCGTTATGCACATGTATATAAGTTAATAAGTACATTATAAAAGGAGTTTGTTAAATACTCATAGAGAATATGAAATAATTTTATGGATCAATTGATTAACAATGTAAAATTTAATATTCAAATACAAAATACAAATTTAATACTCAAATACAAAATACTTGAACTTGTAGCTTACAAAAGTATAAGGCTAAGCCAACTACACCCCAACTCCCATAAAGCATAATATAAAAAGATCCCACAAAACAATCTTTAACAAATCTCGCGAACTGGTCTTCAATATACAGGGGGGAATTGCACCAAAGGTCGATTTTCCACCTAACCAATGCAACCACCTTCACAAGTGTTTCCCCATGAGCAGGGATCAAGCTCAATGAGGTAATTAAATCACAATTTATGGCCAACTATGATGAATCCAACCAAAAGGTGAACAAATAAAGCAAGCTCAAAACAATTTATCCTAGGTGTGGTAGAGAGGCACTTAGTCATGCAACACCTCCAAATCCCATCTATTTATGGTGTGCATGGATCTTACTACCACCTTGAAATGGTGATTGCAACCAAAACAATTATGTTGCCCCCCTTCAAGCAAGGATCTTACTACCAGCTTTAGTTGGTCATCAAAACCGCATTAGCAGTGGTGTCCTCTACAAGGGTCTTACTACCACCTTCAACTGGTGATCACAATCACAAACTAGTGGCATCTTGCAATTTGGGCCCAAAAGAAAATAGTACAAGGACACAAGCATATTGATATTTAGTGCCTCTAAAGTATGTAGACACACTCCTATCCCCTTAATCTACATAGCCTTGGTTGGCACAAACACAGTTCTATCCAACTCCCCATTATCATAACACAAGTGCATCAATGATACTAAGTTCCATAGAGTATTTCCTCATGAGCCAGCCAACCCCAATAATTGACAAGCCACTTCTTTTATAATCCATCATAATGTAACATTTTCCCCAAGATTTGTTTTTTGGTTTTCCCCTTTGTGATAAATGGAAGAATTTGCTCTTGAGGGTGAATTTACAAGTGTCCAAAACAAGGTAAATATAAAATACAAGCCTTTCCCCTTCTACATATTTACCTAAGTTAACCTTGGAGGTCATTTTCACAAATCTTTCCCCATTTTCCAAGCTTCTTAGGACCTATGGTATGATAGACATCTTCATTGAGTCAAGAATCCATCCCTTGAGTTCATGCCTCCATTGTCCACCATGGTATCAACCTATAATAGGAGTCCATCCAAGATACCAATGTATATGCAACATCATCATCATAATCAATTACATGAAGAATGTCATTAAATAAACATAAATTATAAATAATATTATGAACCATGTGATATGGAAAGAATATTCAATACAGGTATACATCCTAACCAGACATTTGACACATGCATATATTGTGCATTGTATCAAAGGAAAGGTATTTGATACAAGTCTATGTCATAAAAAGGCATCCAACATGTGAATATATCATGAACCATATCAAAGGAAAGGTATCCAATATGGGTACACATCATACTAAGGAATCTAACATGTTCATGTATCATGAACCATACCAAAGTAAAGGTATGTAATACATTCACATTAAGTCTTTTTTTCCAATAGAAAATTGCACATTATATTGATAATAATATAATATTTTTACATATACTATTTCTTTGCTGACATGGCATTAAGTCCACTTTGGCCAGTCAATAAACATAGTTGACTATCCTTATAATCATCATCTAAGAAAAACAAAATAGTCTACACTTTAATAAAAAAAGACCCTCTATCAAAGAGATGGATATAAAAAAATAATCCCCATAAGCATAGCGACAAAGAGAGACAACAAGAAAAGAAAACTATAGATTTATGAACTATGATGGTCCCTCATGTCCATCCACCCAAAAGTTATATGCAATTCTCCCTAGACAGTTGTGGAGAGCCTTCTTTGATAGACAATCCGCTTGTTTGTTTGTGTTAAGCCCTAATGTTGGCTCATTACCCCTTAATTGGGGCATATTAGATTAGTAATGCTATTTTATTCATGTCGGCTTTAGGACATTAGTTGTAATTTAGATTAGTAATGTTATTTTAATTATGTCGGCTTTAGGCCATTATTTGTAATTATACCTCCTAGTCTCCTATATATACCAAGGAGA
>JZKD02S1950821.1:742055-778436 GCA_000966675.3 Picea glauca
TATACCTATAACTATACATAACAAGACCTAGACATGGAAAGACCTAGACCATGACCTAGGCCTATACGATAACCATGACCTAGACCATGACCTAGACCTATACCATGACCATGACATAAGCATAGAGCTATACCTAGACCATGACCTAGACCACGACATAGAGCTATATCTAGACTTGGACCATGAACTAGACTTATACCATGACCATGAACTGAACCATGACTTAGATGTTGACCTAGATGATGACCTATACCCCCCTAGATCCATCTAAGCCTAGGAATAACCTATACTCGACCCTTAACCCCCTCCACACTCAATCCCTAAGTGCACTATGCCTATACCTCTTGTTAAAGACCCCACAACCTTTGCACCCACATCTTGATTCTCTAACCATTGCTCTATGCTTAAAAACACTTTCAATCCTAAGCCCTTAGGTCCTAGTTGTACCCAAATCCCTATATATATTTATTCATAAATATGTTTGGTCTATAATAAATGTTATATATGTTTCATTAATATCACACACACATTCTTGTGACATGAAATCCTTGTGGTTTTGCGCTCATCCATGCCGAGCAAGAACACATGCAAATTCCTATAATGCACACAAGCTTTAGTGTGGACGCATTTTAGAAATGTGTGCATGTTCCTGTTGGGAATTTTATGTGATAAACACATTTCTCTACCTCATCTATCTCAAAAACTCGAACAAGCTCGATATCTGCACACAAAAACAATAGGAACATACATGTTTTTGTTCTTTTTGTCTTCTTGTTTAATTCATAGACAAGTTTTTCTATTGCAAGACAATTGTGGGAAGAATTGGAAGACAAATTTGTCCAAGTGGAATTGGAATTGTTGGTTGTGTCTTATTGTGTATTCTTGGAATTGGAAGACAAATTTTTCCAATTGGAATTGGAACTGTGTTGGCAGCCAAATCAATTTTTTATGATCCTATAAGCTGCCTACACCTAAGTCTTGTAAACATCAAGTTTTTCGTCGCATTCTTCAAATAAACGACACTTTCATTCCTTGCAACATTTGCAAATTTGTCTTCATTAAGTTTTCATGACTGTAAGCGTGAAAAATTCTCCTTTCGAGGTCACATTTCGATCACTATCTGAACTGTTGTGATATTTATATCGATATTTTCTATTACACTTACCTTGTGTTTATCGTTATGTGGCTGAAAGGACTTTTAAACTATGCTCATTGGACATTTTTATATTGGTTGCATAACTTGATTTTATTAAGTTTGTGAGGCATAGAGCATATGGTTTTATACTTGCCTAATCATTGACTCTATGAATTGCATAGGGGTTATGATTTATTTATGTTTATATATATATGATATGATCCTTATGTTAATCTTTTTATAACTTTTGGCTTGTCAACTATGTGAATATCAATCAGCACATTGGTTAAACGTTTATATAATGGCGCATGGATAACATTTGGTGTTGGTTTCACGTTAGATGTCGATGGTTTTAAAACTATAGTTGATTTGGCGCGTTGGCATAACACTCACCATTTGATTCTTTGGTTGGCCAAACGATACGGTTTTTGAGCTATGCTATGATTGTTTGAACATATGTGTAAATCGACGGTTGTACTTTGCCTTAACTATCGTGCATGGCAGTGAATGACTCCACCACCTTTGCATGCTTGCGTTAATGCTGACCCTTTTGGCTTGATTCATTGTTGTTGGTTCGGATAGCTCTGTTACTGTGTGTTCGAACCCTTCCTTACCATGCATTCAACTCCATGGCACCAGTCATTCGAGTTGAACCCAATGGAAAATAGGCCCTGTTGATGTTTGATAGTGCCCGCCAAGATTTGGCAGACAGTGGATGGCTTACCTTCATGGAACGTTTCGAGGGTTTTAACCTTTGCGTGGCTCGACAGTTTTCCATGACCTTCGATGGTTGTCGAGCCAAGGTTGGCGATATGCAATTGGAAATTGATGAACAGTTTATCAGTCTTGCTACGGGTTTACCTGTCACTGGACAACGATGGTCCAAGAATTGCAAAGTCGAGGAGGTCCCATGGACACTGCTCTTCCAGTCACGAAAAATCACCTCTTGTGATAGAGGTATGCCAGTAACCATGCTTAAACAACGTTGGCACGATTTATTGATGATAATCAAACAGTTTATCACCTATGAGGGTTGATACGGGTTTGTGTTCCTACACCACCTGCGTTTTCTTATGGTTTTTATGGGATATCAACTCAATATGCCCTATTATTTGCATCGAAGCCTATTTAAAATGTCGAAGAAGTACAAAATACTTCTGGATGACAGTATCCTTTTTCATTATGGGTTGTTTAAGATTATTGTTGTCTTTCATTTGAGTCTGCACGGGGATTGTTGGAGCAATTTCATTGCTCGGAATGGTTTCGAGGATTCTAACCCTACACAGGTTGACAAACCTGTGGTGGGCGAGGTCAAGGTTGTACCCCCAGTTCCCTACCATATCCTACTACCTAAACCCTTGGCCGACCCTCCTACCAATTTACCCCACACTGTGACTAAGAGTGTTGAGACTGTTAAGCCTATGGGTAAAAAGCCCGGGGCAAATCTCACTGCAAACACCAAAGGGAAAAAGAATGCCCGTTTGATTTCATGGATGGCAAGGAATAAGCCAAAACCCCCTATCGGGCCTAACCCTATCGTGTTGAGTGAGGACTCTGATTCAGAAGTGGAGCGTTTCTTGGCTAGAGCGATACTATAATCATGTTCCCTGTGATCAATGCAATGCATGGTTAGAGCGATACTATAATCATGTTCTGATTCTCCAGTCAAAGATTCAATCTTTGGAGGACCAGATTGCAACCCTAACCAGTCAAAAGGCCAAGCTACAAGCGACAAATAAGAAACAAAAGACGACCGGCTCCATCTTGTTTAAAAATGTGGAATCAGCCATGGCTGTTGTAAATTCCAAGCTGGCGTAATTGAATAGCCTTGTCGTCACACAGGTATGTTTAATATCAATCATTTTTGTAAATAATCTAGGTTTATATAACGATTTGATTTCGGTTTTAGATAGCTCTATTCATTTCATTTGAATGGCTCTGTTACATTGCATGCATTCTATACATAGCTTTGCTTTGACTAAATGGAATTTCGTTTTTCCCAGTTAAGCTTCTACTAGATTTTCAGCGATTTGATTGATCTTGGTGTGGATTTGATTTTTTTAGTTAAAATGGATGCTCTGCTGTCAATCGAATTTGTTTGTATCTATTCAAGACAGGAAATGTTCTTATACTCAAGTTAGAAAACGATCACATTTCGTTTCGATTTCTTTATAACGCATACACTATGATTGGCAACGATTTTGATGAGGTTAACTGTTACGATTTGTTGTGCCATATGACTTTCAAAGAACATGAATTCAACTCGGATCGTTTCCAATGTGACTCTGTACAAACATGCCCAAATCATGGAATGGATTTTATTGCTTAAATGATTATGTTGAACCCCAGCCGGTTAATTCGCATTAATTGAAGTACTATTAGCTCGACCATGTTATCAATTGGATTTGTAATTGCAATGGATATATTGTTTGAATTTGATTTGTAGAACGAGATTGGATATATCTGGATTCACAATTTGTTTCTATATTAAACTCAGCCATGTTTTGTTTGAAATTAATGATTCTGTTCAATACCAATCAAGTTTATTTGCCCAGTTTGCAATAACCGATTATCACACTGTCGATTCTATTATGATTGTGATCACAATTAATCGATCCTGTCTGTTGACTATGCAAGGATCAACGATCGAAATCTATGAAACATTCTGTTTGATTGATGTTGTTACGTATGATTTCATTGACCCATAATCGAAATAGTCTTTCTATATTTGTATTCGATTAAACGACATGAATCTTTTGCTATATCGTTACAGCTATAATGAATGGAAAGTGATTTTGTTGGATCGGATTGTATATATTGTTTAACAATCACATACGATATGTTTTTCAATTGGATATGAAACAATCTTGTTGATGTTCGATTATGACTCTGAAAACCCGATTTTGTGGTAACAGAAGAACAAAGTATTCCTATCTCTGTTTTCAATTGAATCATTTTGATTCTGTTTAATGTTGAATGATAAAATCATTTTGATTCATTTTCAAGTAATCATTGGAAGATAATTGGATTTAATTCTTTTAAAAGATTTGATTTGATTTCAATTCTGATTCTGTATATTATTTTAGACTAGCTACAGAATCAGATGATTCTGTAGCTAAGTCTGTAGAATTAAATTTTYATTGTTTTATTAATAAAATATCTCTCTAATTTGTTATTTTTGGTCCATTTCAGGTGAATTCGAAATTGCATTGAGTTTGATGAAGCAGTTAGAGGATATTTGAGATATTTTCTTGCATTTTAATTTCTTAGTTTAGTTGATATTGGAAGATCTTCCCAGATTTTTGTAAAACAGTTTTAACTGCCATAGGGAGGTTTTACCCTATGGAAAGACTTATATATACTTATTATTTTTGTAATAACATCATCCTCATTCGCGGGAGAACAAGGATATGGAATTTTAATACAGACTGAGGCAGCATTTGATGTTCTGTTACAGCTTTAGCTTTTCATTATATCAATATTTTTTTTCATGTTCTTGTGTATCAATTTGCATTTGGTTAATGACTATTTTAGCTATCTTAATCTTGTGCAAATGATATGATTTAATCACTTTAATCCATATCTGATTTCTTCCAGTGTATAAAAAAACATAGCAATTACTTGGTTCAGTTTGTGAATGACATATTTCTCTTCTTCATTAATTGGATTATTAAGTATAAGTTTTTGCATAACAGGTTTCCCTTATTGCAGAGATTTATAAATCATATAATTGTTATGATTTTTTACATCTTGTTTGTCCTGTAAACAACTCAAAGAGAAGTGCAGCCTATCATTTACGAGAAGCTTCTGGATCAACCGGTGCGAGTTTCCTTCCTCCAACCAGCTTCGAAGTCATCATACACATGACAAAATTGGAGCGTTTCCAGGTCAGTTTGTCACTTGTTTGTTAGTATATTTATTAGTAGATTATTTTAGATATAAGTTTAGTTAGATATATATGTGTGTTTAATATATTAGATTGTTTAATTTCAGTAAGTTTCATTTCTTGTTTATAAAATTATAAAATCAAAAAATAAATACCTTTCTCTGTCTTAGGGTAGAATATAATGAGTTTTCCATGTTTTATTTAAATCTGTATTTTATGAATATTGTATATTTTGTAAATAAGTTATATTTCTGATAGTAATTAGCATATATTAGTTAATATTTAGTAAATAGTAGATTAGTTAGTTTGTTTAATAGTTAGTTTTAATTAGATTAGTGTATTAGTTTGTTTTAGTGTTAGTTAGTAATAGTTTGTTTTATTTATTGTTAGTTAGTTTAGTCTCTTGTATTTATTTTTAGTTAATTTGTTTTATTTAGTTTTAGTTTAGTTTGTTTAGTTTTATTTAGATCAGTTTTATATTTGGTTTCCTAGGACCTTAGATCGGCTAACGGAGCCACTAAACCCGTCAGGGTGGTCCATTCCAAACGGCTTGGGTTATTTAGACAACCCCAGACCGGTTCCACTCTCTCAGTTGACGGATGGTCAATTTTTCCCATCAACAAATGGCGCTAGAAGGAGGGCCTGAACTCAATTAATGGCACGAGGCGGTCGTAAGACTCCCCCCCCCTAACCGATCACTTATAGTGACCAGAAGCCATTCACAAGATAATATTCCCTTTCAAATAGCAACTACTTCAACCGAAGATCCACAGATCACAGTTGAGCCAACAACCCCTAATCCTATAGGTGGTGACATCCAAGAGATTGTCCGTCAATCTCTTATTAAAACACATAGTGCCTTAGCTCGTCTTAGGCAACCAAACCGTCCGTGGGGTCAACCTTTGGATTTCTCAGATAACAGAGAAAAATTAGGTGACACTAACCTCACTGTGAATCCTACAGATCCAATCGCAAATCCTACTGCAAGAGGATATGGGATACCTCCTTCACCACCTCCCTCATATCTTTCTTCTTCTGGAGGATATTCCTCGTCAGATGAAGGCAATTCACCTTCTCAGCCTTCCACACCCACTACCCCAATGGCAAATCAGAACAACCCTGCTAGACCCTGGTTGGACCAGGATGTGGTAGTTGTACCTGGAGCCCAACACCCTTTACCTAAACACCTGGAGAAATGGCTTCCCAAGTTTGATCCCGATTCAAAACAGATAGCTGAAGCTCATATAAATTTTTTTATGTTAGCCATTAGACTCCGCAATGTTGAACATGAAGATGTTGTCTGTAGGTTGTTCCTTTATACTTTTGAGGGTAATGCATCCACTTGGTACTTTGCCCAACAACCCCATACTATCGTTTCTTGGGACAAGTTTGAGTCATGCTTTTTGGAAAAGTTCGGAGACGGTAAACCTCCGGAAGTCTTAGTCATGGACCTTTCTAGCCTCAAAATGAACCCAAAAGAAAAAGTTAAAGACTTTAATCAAAGATTCTTAACGCTTAAAAACTGAATCCCTGCAGATTCCATGCCTGTTGAGAGTCTTGTAATAGCTTACTACACTAAATCCCTACATCAAAGCATAGCTATTTGGGTTAAACGATAAAAAAAGGCCACGTTGTTAGAAGCCTTTGAGGAGGCCACCCAAATAGAAAAATACATACTTAGTCTTAAGGACTCTTCTAGCAACGAAACTGAGACTGTTTCTTCTTCCAAAAATAAGATTGAAATCCTCCCCAGACCCACACAAAGTAAAATACAACCTGAAAACTCTGATTTGGAAAACCTACCCAAAGTTGTTCAAAAGTTGTCTAATCAAGTTATAGACTTAAAAAGGTCAACTGAAGAAGCTTCCTCGAGTAAAGGACCCTACAAACCTCCTTTCCGAAAGCCCTTTCCTACCAATCGACCTAACCCAAACCCCGAAGGCTTAAATCTAGAAAGTTTGCAATGTGCTCTTCAAACAATTCTAGAAGCCCAAGATAACTTGATGCCTCCTGAGATTCCTGAGGAGGTAGTTGAACAAGAGACAGTCCAAGAAGAAGAGTCTTCTCCAAAAATCTTTGGACACTTCTCGGATAGCATCTTCCAGGCCAACTTCGAGACTGTTCACCCTTATAACACTAGGAGTAATACAGTAAATAAATCTTCTTCCGAAAACACTACAACTTCACCTCCAAAGCCATCTAAATCAGCAGAAACTAAACAAAGTAATGTCAACCCCAAATTGGATTATGATATTGTTGAAGATCTTAAAAAGTTAAGGGCTAACATTTCTATTATGAGTTATTGAAGTTTTCATTTTTGTTACAGAAAATGTTGCAAAATATTTCAGAGAACGGCAAGAATGGCAATTCAAATGGTAACAAGGTTGTGCTAAGCAAAGTTCCACAGAAGACTTCCACCAAAAACGATCCTGATCCTCAAGATAAAGGAAGCCTTCCTGCAGTTCCTGTAAATAATGTAAATAATAATGTGAATAATGTAAATAATGTAGATAAAGTAGCATTAGAAATTGCGAGTAAGAAACCACAAGTTACTACTCTTAGTACTCGCAAGATTGTACCTCCTTTTCTTTTAACTTTCGAGATTTTCAACAGAAATGTGCATAATTGTATGGTGGACTCAGGGGCGTCATCCAATGTGATTCCTTGGTCTGTCTGCCAAAATATTAATGCTAAAGTAGAACCATCTTCTTTAAAAATCATACAACTTGATCGGACAAATGTCAAAGTTATAGGAGAACTAAAGAATGTGTTAATTAGATTATCGTCTAACCCAAAGGTTCATCAAGTTATTGATATAATTGTGGTGGATATTCCAGAAGTGTATGGTCTGTTTTTGAGCAGGGACTGGTTGGAGAAGCTACATGGTTACTTCGCAACAGACTGGTCTCACTTATGGCTTCCAGAGAACGGTAAGCCTAACAAGATCAGAGTGAATCGTGAGCGCTACCTCAAGTTCACAGTCACAGATTTGAACGATCCCAATGAACCATATACACCTCCTGCTTATTCACCCAAAGTCCAAAGGATGGACACCTTCTTCGAAAACTTCACGGCCGAGGTTTCACCTATCAAAAATCCAAAACAACAGTCCGAGATTGTAGCCTATATGCAACAAACAACTTCTATGCAACAATCCCATGTGCCCGATGGAAATCAAATTTGGTCTCTATATTTCGATGGTTCTAAGTCTAAAGAAAGAGCTGGTGCAGGCTGCATCATTATCGATCCGGCAGGTAACAAGACATTAATGGCTTGTAGACTAGAATTTGAATGGACTAACAATACTGCAGATTATGAGGCTTTGCTGCAAGGTCTCAGAAAAGCTCTGGACATGAACATTCAAAATCTGTTTGTATTTGGTGACTCTGAAATAGTGGTTAGATAGGTAAGAGATTCTATACACTGTCTTTCCCACATCTCAAAAGTTACCAGTCTGAGGTATGGAGTTTAATGAAAAACATTTCCTCTTTCAATATAAATTCCATTTCTAGATTAAATAATGTTGAAGCGGATCTACTAGCTAATATAGCCTCTAAACTTCTTCCTGCAGAAGGCTTGTCCCCAAATGCATTCTCCGTTGAGCTATTGTTTCGACCATCTGTTCCCGACAATATCACAAACTGGAGAGTATTTGACGATGATCAACAGATCATTAACTTTTTGCACATGGAAGAAACCTTTCAAGGCGCGGTGATAGATGAACGCACACACGACGAAAATTTGCACGATTTTACGGTAATAACTGATCCGAAATCTCCTAAAGCTCTATCGAACATGGTAAATTACATACCCAAATCCATAGTTAGATTAGAAAATTTTTATGATTTCGAAGATAAATTTAAAAAGACGGTCAATTGTAAAACTAATAGTTCCTCGTTGTCTTATGAAAAAGTCAATTTAGGAACTAGTGAAAATCCTCAGTGTATTAATCTAGGCTTGGGATGTTCTAGGCAAGAAAAAGCTTCTTTTGTTAAATTTTTTAAAGAATTTAAGGATGTCTTTGCATGGACATACGATGATCTCAAGACTTTCGATCCTAATATAATACAACGTGTCATCCTGATGAAGCCCCAAACCTTACCTTTCCAACAGAAACTGAGGAAAATGCACCTTAAACTAGAAACGACTGTTCAAAAAGAATTGAATAAACTCCTAAGTGCTAAAATAATATTTCCTGTTAGACACACTCAACGGGTGTCCAACCTTGTCCCAATGCAGAAGAAAAATGGGGAAATCCGACTTTGTGTCGATTTCCGAAACCTCAATAGAGCGTCTGACAAAGACAATTATCCTGTCCCACCCATGGAACAGATCCTTCAATAGGTATCTGGTTTCGAGAGGCTATCTTTATTGGATGGTTTCTCCGGATACAACCAAGTCCTGATGTCTCCTCCAGACCAACTCAAAACCACCTTCCGTACCCCGTGGGGCACTTATGCTTATCGCAAAATGCCCTTTGGATTGATTAATGTTGGTGCTACCTTTCAGAGAGCAATGGATATTGCTTTTCGAGGCTTAATCAATCACTCCATCGTAGTTTACTTAGATGATGTGACCGTTTATTCTAAAAACAAAGACGATCATCTAGCTCACTTACGAGCAGTTTTGCTACGATGTCGTAAATACGACATCTCCTTGAACCCCAAAAAGTCCATCTTTGCAGTAGAACAAGGAAAACTACTAGGATTCATTGTTTCTAGTGATGGGATGATTATTGACCCCGAGAGGACTCAATTCATTGCTAAAATTCCCCCTCCTACATCCAAGAAATCCATGCAGTCTTTCCTAGGCCAGATTAACTTCGTGAGAAGATTTGTCCCCAGCTTCTCCGAAATGGTTCGGCCTCTACAGAACCTGATTAAGAAAGACACCCAATATCACTGGGGACCCACAGGAAACCAATATTTTAATGCCATAAAGAAGGCCATAATAGACGTTTCGTCTCTCATGAGCCCTAACTTCTCTCGATATTTTACACTCTATACTTTTGCCTCTGATCGTTCCTATGCCGCAGTCCTAACTCAGAAGAATTCTGAGAACAACGAAGTACCCATTGCCTTTATGAGCTCTTCTTTCAAAGGTGCTGAACTTAACTACCCAACGGTTGATCGGCAAGCCTACGCTGTTTTCAAAGCAGTTAAGAATTTTTGGTCTTATATTTTGAAGTCATGGACGAAATTCATTGTCCCCTACCCTACCATAAGGAACTTGTTAGTGCAGAAAGAGTTAGGAGAGAAGAGAGCCAATTGGGTCACCTCCTTGTAGGAGTATGACTTGGAAATCACCCCAGCTCAGATCCTGAGAGGCCAAGGGTTGTGTAAATTGGTTGTTGATTCGAAAATAGGACAACAAGAAGATAGTGATACGTCAAACCTAGGACAAAGCGATCAAAGTTCGATTTGTTGCGCACAAAACCTCGTTAGTCCCTGGTACGACGATATTAGATTCTGTCTTGAACATGGGTCAGTACCCCGTCACCTAGACCCCGCCAAAATAAGAGCGTTAAGACTAAATTCCACCTCCTTTCATCTAGTTAATGGTATACTGTTTCATCAGAACTTTGACGGCGTACTGATGCGCTGTCTCGAGAAAGACGAAGCAGAAAAAGTCTTGCTTGAGTTGCATGCAGGAGAAGCTGGTGGTCACTTCGGTGGAGACACCACTGCTCATAAGGTTTTAAGAGCCGGTTATTACTGGCCCATGCTTTTTAGGGACGCCCATGGCTTGTGTCATAAATGTATCATCTTTCAAAAAGCATCAGGGCGATTGCAAAAACTAGTCTTTCCCTTGCAACCCGTTTCAGTAGAGTCTCCTTTCCAGCAATGGGGCCTTGATATCATAGGTCCTATTAACCCTCCCTCCTCACAATAGCACAAGTATATTGTGACAGCCACAGATTAATTTACTCGATGGTCTGAAGCTGTTGCGATAAGAACTGTTAACACCAGTCAGGTAATCACTTTTCTAAACTCAAATATTATCACTCGTTTCGGTGTCCTTGATTGTCTAGTCTTTGACAATGCTTCATACTTTTATTCTCTTGAGATGAGCGAGTTTGATTTAGATAAAGGAATTAAGATGAAGTATTCTGCTAGTTACTACCCCCAGGACAACGACTTAGCAGAATCAACAAACAAGAACTTGATCAAAATTATCAAGAGAACTGTGGTTAAAAATCACAAGAACTGACACAATGCACTGCTGAACGCACTGTGGGATGATAGGGTAACACCCAAAGACACTATAGGTAACTCCCCCTTTTTTCTCGTTTATGGCAGAGAAGCCATTCTGCCACCTCACATTCTTCTTCCTTCGCTTCAGTTGTTACAAAAAGGCCAAGAAGAAGATTGTCCCCCTTTAGAAAACCGAATTAACGCTTTGATGAAGTTGGAAGAAGTAAGAGCCCAAGCTAAGATTAGATTAGATCAACATCAACAATTGATTAAAAGCTGGTTCGATTCTAATTCTGCTTCTGATAGGAATTTTGAAGTAGGCGATCTCATCTTGAAATGGGACAAACCACACGAAGGAAAGGGAGAGCACACAAAATTTCAAAACTTATGGCTTGGGCCATTTTTAATTGCTGAAAAGTTTGGTCCTAGTTCCTTTCGATTGCAGAATCTTGAAGGGAAGATTGACACCTATCCGGTGAATGGCCAAGCCCTGAAGAGATACTTTGCTTGATAACTACCCTTGTATATTATGTAAATATTTCATTTTTGTTTGCTTTCTGTTTTCGATTTTGATTTGAATTTATCAGTTTGTGTTTTTTGAACCATACACATACCTATACGCTGAGCTATTCAGAAAAAGACGATAGAAAAATTTCTTCGCTGAAATAACTTCTGAAGATTTGTACAAACATCAATGATATATCTCTGAAACTGATATCTATGTTGGAAAATTTTGTTGTTTGAAAGAAGTTTACTGATTTCAATCTCTGAGCAAAGTTTGTCATGATCATCTATTATCTTTTTACGCTGTCCCTTTTCCATAAAGGAATGACTCAAAAGATGTCTCCCTATCATAGGAAGTTGTTTTGTAAATAAAACATCTTTGGAACTGAATAAAGGACAGTGCAAAAACAATTCTGATGAGGTCTAAAATATGCTAAAATAACAAGATTTTCAACGTCACCCCGCTCAGCTATATATCTTCAAAAGAAAAACAAAATGAAATTATTAATAAGAGTTGTGGGAAGTGCTTGTAAACCCGCCGGGATACTGAATAGGTCTGCTGGCAGTGGGTAAATGCAAGCATGGCGCCAAGACAACTTCGTCGGGGTACTGAACAGGCCCACTGGCAGCAAAGCAATGTCGGGTATATGAAAATCTGCAAAAAGAATAAGAAACCTCTTTAATGTCCTTTATTCTGATTCAGAACTTCTTGACAGGATACAAATGTTAGAGTGGGTTAAATGGCAACCACGCCGAGGCTATGGACACCTTCTGGCAGCAGTGGCTATGCCAACAATATTGAATATTTTATCTTTAATATCGTGACTTGCTGACCTTAAGACTGTTATTGGTTTTCATGTTTTAAAACACTGCTGGAAAAAATGATTAATGATGGTGTTAGTACGATTTTTTGGTTGTTATTTTTGAGTTGAAATTTTCTTTGATGTCCTAATCTGAATTTGTTTCTTTTGACAGAGATAACTGCTTCTACCAGTGTGTCTCCATTGTTGGCAGCCAAATCAATTTTTTATGATCCTATAAGATGCCTACACCTAAGTCTTGCAAACATCAAGTTTTTCATCGCATTCCTCAAATAAACGACACTTTCATTCCTTGCAACATTTGCAAATTTGTCTTCATTAAGTTTTCACGACTGTAAGCGTGAAAACTTCTCCTTTCGAGGTCACATTTCGATCACTATCTGAACTGTCATGATCTTTCTATCGATATTTTCTATTACACTTACGTTGCGTTTATCGCTATGTAGTTGAAAGGACTTTTAAACTATGCTCATTGGACATTTTTATATTGGTTGCATAACTTGATTTTATTAAGTTTGTGAGGCATTGAGCATATGGTTTTATACTTGCCTAATCATTGATTCTATGAATTGCATAGGGGTTATGATTTATTTATGTTTATATATATATCATATGATCCTTATGTTAATATTTTTATAACTTTTGGCTTGTCAACTATGTGCATATCAATCGGCACATTGGTTAAACGTTTATACAATGGCGCATGGCTAACATTTGGTGTTGGTTTCACGTTATATGTCAATGGTTTTAAGACTATAGTTGATTTGGCACGTTGGCATAACACTCACCATTTGATTCTTTGGTTGGCCAAACGATATGGTTTTTGAGCTATGCTATGATTGTTTGAACAGATGTGTAAATTAGCGGTTGTACTTTACCTTAACTATCGTGCATGGCAGTGAATGAGTCCACCACCTTTGCATGCTTGCGTTAATGCTGACCCTTTTGGCTAGATTCATTGTTGTTGGTTTGGATAGCTCTATTACTGTGTGTTCGAACACTTCCTTACCATGCATTCAACTCCATGGCACCAGTCGTGCGAGTTGAACCCAATGGAAACAGGCCCTGTTGATGTTTGACAGTGCTCGCCAAGATTTGGCAGACAGTGGATGGCTTACCTTCGTGGAATGTTTCGAGGGTTTTAACCTTTGCGTGGCTCGACAGTTTTCCATGAACTTCGATGGTTGTCGAGCTAAGGTCGACGATATACAATTGGAAATTGATGAACAGTTTATCAGTCTTGCTACGGGTTTACCTATCACTGGACAATGATGGTCCAAGAATTGCAAAGTCGAGGAGGTCCCATGGACACTTCTCTTCCAGTCATGCAAAATCACCTCCTGTGATAGAGGTATGCCAGTAACCATGCTTAAACAACGTTGGCACGATTTATTGATGATAATCAAACAGTTTATCACTTGTGAGGGTCGATACGGGTTTGTGTTCCTACACCACCTGCGTTTGCTTATGGTTTTTATGGGATATCATCTCAATATGCCCTATTATTTGCATCGAATCCTATTTAAAATGTCGAAGAAGTACAAAAGACTTCAGGCTGACAGTAGCCTTTTTCATTATGGGCTGGTTAAGCTTATTGTTGTCTGTCATTTGAGTTTGCACGAGGATTGTTGGAGCAATTTCATTGCTCGGAATGGTTTCAAGGATTCTAACCCTACACAGATTGACAAACCTGTGGTGGGAGAGGTCAAGGTTGTACCCCCAGTTCCCTACCATATCCTACTACCTAAACCCTCGGCCGACCCTCCTACCAATTTACCCCACACTGTGACTAAGAGTGTTGAGACTGTTAAGCCTATGGGTAAAAAGCCCGGAGCAAATCTCACTGCAAACACCAAAGGGAAAAAGAATGCCCGTTTGATTTCACGGATGGCAAGGAATAATCCAAAACCCCCTATCAAGCCTAACCCTATCGTGTTGAGTGAGGACTCTGATTCAGAAGTGGAGCATTTCTTGGCTAGAGAATACCCCTATTCGCAAGGTATGTGTCCTGAACCCTCGTATGACTTTGTGTCAAACCTACCCCCCTACCTACAAGATGAACCTAACTACCCAGGCATTAATTTGCCTTGTGAAATCCTCGGTCATATGCCCAAATCATCCCCTGCTCTGTCTAAACCTACAATGTCACCCTGTGAACAATGCAATGCATGGTTAGAGCGATACTATAATGATGTTCTGATTCTCCAGTCAAAGATTCAATCTTTGGAGGACCAGATTGAAACCCTAACCAGTCAAAAGGCCAAGCTACAAGCGACAGATAAGAAACAAAAGACGACCGGCTCCATCTTGTTTAAAAATGTGGAATCAACCACAACTGTTGTAAATTCCAAGATGGCGTAATTGAATAGCCTCGTCGTCACACAGGTATGCTTAATATCAATCATTTTTGTAAATAATCTAGGTTTATATAACGATTTGATTTCGGTTTTAGATAGCTCTGTTCATTCCATTTGAATGGCTCTATTACATTGCATGCATTCTATACATAGCTTTGCTTTGACTAAATGGAATTTTGTTTTTCCCAGTTAAGCTTCTACTAGATTTTCAGCGATTTGATTGATCTTGGTGTGGATTTGATTTGTTTGATTGAGTTAAAATGGATGCTCTGCTGTCAATCGAATTTGTTTGTATCTATTCAAGACAGGAAATGTTCTTATACTCAAGTTAGAAAATGATCACATTTCGTTTCGATTTCGTTATAACGCATACGCTATGATTGGCAACGATTTTGATGAGATTAACTGTTACGGTTTGTTGTGCCATATGACTTTCAAAGAACATGAATTCAACTCGGATCGTTTCCAATGTGACTCTATACAAACACACCCAAATCATGGAATGGATTTTATTGCTTAAACGATTATGCTGAACCCCAGCCGGTTAATTCACATTAATTGAAGTACTGTTAGCTCGACCATGTTATCAATTGGATTTGTAATTGCAATGGATATACTGTTTGAATTTGATTTGTAGAATGAGATTGGCTATATCTGGATTCACGATTTGTTTCTATATTAAACTCAACCATGTTTTGTTTGAAATTAATGATTCCATTCAATACCAATCAAGTTTATTTGCCCAGTTTGCAATAGCCGATTATCACATTGTCGATTCTATTATGATTGTGATCACAATTAATCGATCCTGTCTGTTGACTGTGCAAGGATCAACGATCAAAATCTATGACACATTCTGTTTGATTGATGTTGTTACATATGATTTCATTTACCCATAATCGAAACAGTCTTTATATATTCGTATTCGATTAAACGACATGAATCTTTTGCTATATCGTTACAACTATAATGAATGGAAAGTGATTTTGTTGGATCGGATTGTATCTATTGTTTAACAATCACATACGATATGTTTTTCAATTGGATACGAAGCAATCTTGTTGTTGTTCGATTATGACTCTGAAAACTCGATTTTGTGGTAACAGAAGAACAGAGTATTCCTATCTCTGTTTTCGATTGAATCATTTTGATTCTGTTTAATGTTGAATGATAAAATCATTTTGATTCATTTTCAAGTAATCATTGGAAGATAATTGGATTTAATTCTTTTAAAAGATTTTATTTGATTTCAATTCTGATTCTGTATATTATTTTAGACTAGCTACAGAATCAGATGATTCTGTAGCTAAGTCTGTAGAATTAAATTTTCATTGTTTTATTAATAAAATATCTCTCTAATTTGTTATTTTTGGTCCATTTCAGGTGAATTCGAAATTGCATTGAGTTTGATGAAGTAGTTAGAGGATATTTGAGATATTTTCTTGCATTTTAATTTCTTAGTTTAGTTGATATTGGGAGATCTTCCCAGATTTTTGTAAAACAGTTTTAACTGCCACAGGGAGGTTTTACCCTGTGGAAAGACTTATATATACTTATTATATTTGTAATAACATCATCCTCATTCGTGGGAGAACAAGGATATGGAATTTTAATACAAACTGAAGCAAAATTTGATGTTCAGTTACAACTTTAGCTTTTCATTAAATCAATATTTTGTTTCATGTTCTTGTGTATCAATTTGCATTTGGTTAATGACTACTTTAGCTATCTTAATCTTGTGCAAATGATATGATTTAATCACTTTAATCCATATCTGATTTCTTCCAGTGTATTAAAAAACATAGCAATTACTTGGTTCAGTTTGTGAATGACAGATTTTTCTTCTTCATTAATTGGATTATTAAGTATAAGTTTTTGCATAACAGGTTTCCCTTATTGCAGAGATTTATAAATCATATAATTGTTATGATTTTTTACGTCTTGTTTGTCCTGTAAACAACTCAAAGAGCAGTGCAGCCTATCGTTTACGAGAAGCTTCTGGATCAACCAGTGCGAGTTTCCTTCCTCCGACCAGCTTCGAAGTCATCATACACAGGACACAATTGGAGCGTTTCCAGGTCAGTTTGTCACTTGTTTGTTAGTATATTTATTTGTAGTTTATTTTAGATATAAGTTTAGTTAGATATATATGTGTGTTTAATATATTAGATTGTTTAATTTCAGTAAGTTTCATTTCTTGTTTATAAAATTATAAAATCAAAAAATAAATACCTTTCTCTGTCTTAGGGTAGAATATAATGAGTTTTCCAGGTTTTATTTAAATTTGTATTTTATGAATATTGTATATTTTGTAAATAAGTTATATTTATGATAGTAATTAGCATAGTATTAGTTAATAGTTAGTAAATAGTAGATTAGTTAGTTTGTTTAATAGTTAGTTTTAATTAGATTAGTGTATTAGTTTGTTTTATTGTTAGTTAGTAATAGTTTGTTTAATTTATTGTTAGTTAGTTTAGTCTCTTGTATTTAGTTTTAGTTAATTTGTTTTATTTAGTTTTAGTTTAGTTTGTTTAGTTTTATTTAGATTGGTTTTATCTTTGGTTTTCCTAGGACCTTAGATCGGCTAACAGAGCCGCTAAACCCGTCAGGGTGGTCCATTCCAAACGGTTTGGGTTATTTAGAGAACCCTGGACCGGTTCCACTCTCTCAGTTGACGGACGTTCAATTTATCCCTTCAACAAACTGTTAGTTGTGTCTTCTTTTGTAATACAAAGATAAATTTTTCCACTTGGAATTGGAATTGTTAGTTGTTCCTTCTTGTGTAATACCAAGAAAAATTTGTGGTGGGGTGCTTGGAAGCCATTTTTTCTCTCTAAACATGGGGAACCTATGGAATCAAGAAAGAAATTTCTCGAGGAAAGAAAAACCCATCGAAAAGGTAGAAGAAGAAAGAGAAAATACAAAGTTGTGTATCTCAAAGTGTAGGCTTTCAGAAGAGGGAAATCCAATTTCTAGCATAATATATCCCATTGTTGTTTATACTCCATCACCACAAGAAAAGTGCAAGAGTTCAGTAGAGACCATTCCAATTAGTATGTCGTCAAGACAACTTGTTGTGGATGACCAGATGATGGAGGATTTTCTTGGAGCTGATTATACAATGGATGAAATTAGGGAGACAACTGGTGCACAACATTGTGGTGAATAAGTTCATGTGGTACAATCTCTTGTTGGATAATCAAACATTCCAAAAACTAGTCAATCCCATATCCACTCTCCTCCTAGAATTGATCTGCTAGTGATTGAAGGGGAAATCAATGCAACATTATTAACTCCACATCATGGAGGTCAACAGTGCCAGAATAGGGGTTCATTGTCCCTATCTAGATTGAGCAGTGTGCGGCAAAGAACTCCTAAATACATTTAGGTGGATGAAAGTCATCTAGCATCACTTGAAGGTAAGTTACCAAATTGTATTATTCGTTATCATTCTTATAAAATCATTAAAGAATATGTTGAACCAAAATCCGATGCCGCTAAATGTCAATTATTTTTGGCTTTCTTAAAAAATATAAGTTTGAATGTTGTTAGAAGAATTTTAGGCATTAAAACAGTCAAAAGTTTAAAAACAAGTCATCGTATTGTTGGAAACCTTATGGATGTTTTTCAAAGAATTGATAAGAAATCCATTTCTAAAGACCGTAATGTAGCTCGACATGTCTTCTCATAATCAATTGTTAGCAAGATTACAAGAAAATATCATTTTCTACAATGAACCTTTCATCTCATGAAATGTAATATCAAAACCCTTAGAAAGTATTCTCATAGAAGAGATATCCTTAACACAGGTGGCCCAATAGATTTTTGGTCTTCACTGGTAGGATACATTGTTTTGACATGAAGTTAATTAGAGCAGTTAAGGGACTAGTACAAGATTTATGGCATGATAACACTAGGCCTTTTTCCAACCAAAAATATGTACTAAAATTGAGAAGGAGATATAGGGACCGTGAACCCCATATTAAACAATTTCTTGAAATTACCTAGACATAATTGTATGAGAGATTCAAGACAATACATAGTGCACTTAACTTGCAGAAAATATCTTTCCATAAACGCAAGCCTTGGTATGTTCGAATAAACACAATTCATAACACATTTTGTCGTATATATCACATTGAGTATGGTTATTGTTATGACACACACACACACATATATATTTCATGTATTGCATAACACCCTTTTTCATGAATTCTCATCTATATTGTGGTCATCATCATCTAGAATCTTTATTGACAACATCTTGTGTACAAAGCCAGAGGGTTGTACATTTTATCAAAAATCTTTCTTAGATGGGACATGCCCCAGGTGCAGTGGAATGGAATTACTAAGAAAGTGCATCCATGTAAGAAATGAGTATGAGTAATCTTTAAATATGTCGCATATGATATTGATGGAGGGCAGGAAAGAAAAAAAGATACAATTAGTGACTTCCCAAGTACGAGTATGTGAATTCATGAAGGACTTCGTCAAAAAGACATGACAACATGTTCAACATGTCCATGTGACACAAAGGCATGATGAGATTTTTAGAATATACAAAGATACATTTCTCATTGGTACTATATTATCAGTGGTTGATTTTGTTGAGAATTACACCCTTCAACTGCAAAATGAGATTAAAATCCAATATTATCAGTCAGAGCATGTCAACATAATGGTCCATATCACATACATGCATGGTCCATATAGTAATGAATAAAACAAGGTTATATTGAAGGAGTATCACTTCTACATAAGTGATTATAGGTGCCATGACTTAGCCTATGTACAACATTGTTTTTAGTTGTTTTACAATCACCTTAAGGAGAATAACATACAAATGGATCAACATTGGAATTGGTCATATGGTTGCATAGGCAATTCAAAAATTCTCATGTATTTCAATGGTTGTGTATGTTGCACAAAAAATCAAGGTACCACATATTTGGAACTATTTCGAGTACGAGCATGGGAAAGGAAAGCATGGTGGAGTAGGCACATCCATAAAAGGAGAATTACACAAGAAATAAATGAAGTTCACAACTACTTCCCTCATTCGAGATGCGAAATCAATTATTGAATGATGTTCTTTAGTAATGGGAGAGGGAACAAGAACCCATGAATACTAATCACATAGAAAATGTCATGTACATAGATATTTTTGGAAGGTGTTTGATGTATATCAATCACAGTGGTATGAATGAAAAAAATTCCAAGACACTCATGGATTACAGTGGTATGAATGAAAAACAATCCAAGACACTCATGGATTCCATTCACTCTGAACATCATACAATGCGATAATTGAAATATGGATGAGAAAACTATCTTGCTTATGTCGTCCATGTAGTAGTAATGAATGGGATGATTGTGAATCAATTTACTGGGTTGATAGATGGGATCGTGTATCACTCCCCATTGGTAAATGTATACCTATGTAATTATCCCAGTTGGAGGAGGGCCAATCAAATATTTTCACATATTGTGATCACATCTCAGATCTCGTACTTCCAGGTTCGGTGAAACCTTCTATTAAACCTTGAATAACTATCATGGTTGTTTTATTCTTTGATTATTTAGTGGACTCATGTGTTAGCACTCCATTTTTTGTAGGTCACATATATGTAGTGGTTTCACCAAGAGATAATGGATGGGGCACTGATTATTGGACAAAATGTTTCTTAGAGGAAAAACAAACCCTCATGTGATTAGTAATATACTCTAAAGACATTGAATTTATGATTGGGTTGATGGTTATTAAAGGAGAATATTTGAAATAGGATGAAAGAAAACATAATTAAGGTGGTTATATATTTCAATATTATAGACCAGGTGAAGTTGTATACCACTTTACGAACTTGGTTGTTGGTACAAACTTGCAACTACAAACAATACAAAGTAAAAACTAATAAAAGGTAAGATACTTCTTGCCTTACTCTGAGCACGGGAATTTAATGGAGACCATCAGTATTAGAAGTGATCTATATGGTCTAATTGAATGACCATAGGTATGTAAAAGGAATAATTGAACAAATATTTTACATTTATGAATGATTGAAATTTTGGCTTCATGTTATGGTTGTTATGGTATTCTTTTATGTTGTGGTTCTTTTTTGTTGTTAGGGAACTATGTTTAGCCTTCCCTTCCCTTTCCTTTCCTTTCCATGCCATGTCATGCCATGCCTTTCCTTTTCATGCGATGCCTTGAATTGTCTTTCCTTGCCATATCATTCCATGCCATGCTTTCCTTGCATTTCCTTTCCTTTCCATGCCAAGCCTTGCATTACCTTGCCTTGTAAAGCCATGCCTTGCCTTTCCATTCCTTGCCAATCCATGCCTTTCCTTTCCATTCCATGCCATGCCATGCCTTGCCTTGTCATGCCATGTCATGCTTTGCCTTTATGTTCCATTCCTTTCCATGCCTTTCCTTGACATGCCTTTCCTTTCCATGCCTTTCCATGTCTTACCTTTCCATGTCATTCCTTTTCATGCCATACCATTCCATGCCTTGCCTTGCCATTCCTTACCTTTCCATGTCATGAATTGCATTTCCATGCCATTCCTTACCTTGCCTTTCCATGCCATGTCTTTCATTTCCTTTCCTTTCCATGCCATGCCATGCCTTTCTTTGTCTATCCTTACAAGGTGTTAAATTTTCAAACATATGTAATAAGTAGTGAGCAAAAGCCTAGTCCTGAAGATCCTGTAAAAAAAAAAAATCGGGGTAATGGAATGACAATAGAGGGGAACCACTAGATGAAACTTGATGCCCTTCGATATAATCCAACCAATGATTTGTGCAGCCAAGTCATGCTTTGAGTTTTATCATGAGTTGCAACTCGCCTTCTCAAGTCATTAAAGGACATGTTGACAATTTGGTTTGAGGGCATAAAATACAATCTAAGAAGAATAAAGAAGTTCCATAATCTCCCACACATATATTTGGCCAAGGACCACGCGAAAACACTACCCACAATCACCCGACACAATGTTCTTGAAAATTGACCTCTTGTTAAGAATTTTCACTATGCCTCATTGAGAAAATCCCTAGTCCCAAATATCTTGCAACAAACACTTTTTCGAGAAAGGAAATAAATGCAGAGGGGCCCCACTAGTTGAAAATTGGTGCCCTAGATCCATTGCAACCAACGTTTTGTCCATCCAAGTCTCGATTTGAGTTTTAACGCGAATTGCAAATTGCCTCCTCAATCCATTCAGGGACATGTTGGAAATTTGGTTCGAGGGCATGAAATCCAAACCGAGAAACATAACATAGTTACGTAATCTCTCGCATGTATGTTTTTCCAAGGAAAATGTGACCACACTACCCACAATCACCCGACATAGTGTTCTTGGAAATCGACCTCTTGTTCATAATTTTCACTATGTCTCATAGAGCAAAACCCTATCCCAGAGATCCCGTAACAAACGATTTTCAGGGTAATGGAATGATAGTAGAGGGGCACCACTAGCTAAAAGTCATGCCCCAAATATAATGCAACCAACGATTCGTCCATCCAAGTCTCAATTTCAGTTTTATCATGAGTTGTAACTTGCCTCCTCAATCCATTCAAGGACACATTGGAAATTTGGTCTGGGGGCATAAAATACAAACCGAGAAGTGTAACACTCTATTTGCCCCAGTTTGTAAATATAACTACATTGGCAAAGAGACTATGGAAAACTCAATATGTGTGAATGTTTGATTTGATGGACCTTTGTATAAAAGGTTGATGAATGTAAATTATGTTATTCAATAGAAAATGGATAAGTGTTGCATCACTATTGGAAGGGGGGTGTACTAACAAAGACCACAAATTCTATGAAAAGAGATGGTGAAGGGGACTAGGAATAGTTGCGTTAACATTTACCAAACCAGTACCTTTCTGGATTTAAATTTCTTAGGGTCAGAACATTCCTTTGACCTAGAAATGAATTACAGTCAGGATGGTAGGTGGGAATACCTCCTCAAGAGTTAATGAGGGGATGGGGTAGAGCACCCATCTGTAAGGCTTCCAGACCTAACCACAGACTGGGAATTCGAGCCACATGAAACCTTGTTGAGACAAGTAAGGAAGGAAGGTGTGGTGGGAAGAGGAATACTGGGGGGAGAAGAGTGCAGTGACAGGAAGCTACCCTCTTGAGTTAGAGGAAGAATGAGGAGATAAGCGTTTTGGTCACAGGAAATGGTAGAGAAGTTTATGATACAAGATGATAAATGAGGTTGGTCCTCCTTGCTTGGTATCGTGTAAACCATTGCCAAGATCCCATGGGAGAAGGAGAGTAACTTTCATCCCTATCTATTCCAGTGTCGGAAGAAGAGATTCAATCTCAAAGCATCATGGTATAGCTTGGGGGTGGCTGGTGGTAAATCTGTTAGGAGTGATTGAGCCTATGGTTGGGTGGAAACATGCACCCCTTCCAATAGTCGCTTCATGTTATCTGGTTCAGATAAGTGTTTTCATACTCTATGCATTGAATTGGGAATTAATGGTTGCATGCATGTATTTACATATCTATAAATGGTTTATGTATTGAAATCGTTAAGTTATGTGTATACGTTGGCTTCCTTGAGAACTTATGCTTCTTCTTTTCTCATATGCTTCAGTTTAACCCTCGAAGGTGTTTTCCCAGGGAGCTACCTCACAGTTCCAGAGTCAGAGAAATCCTCTTGGCACTGCTATTGTCTCGGTAATCCCACAGGTTTACCCCACCCTATTTCAAAACTTAAAGTTTTGTGATATAGGAAGGTGTTTCCTTCAAACCCATAGCCCGAGAGACATTAAAATCACACCCACGACCTTAACCAAAACTAGACTAAGAGTAGAGATCATAGCCTAAGAGTCATCAGAAGGTGCATGTGACCTGGGCCTAGGAACCCTGTGTTGATCCCAAAACGAGCTAGCTCTTGATGGTTTTAGAGCTTCAAGAGCTCGAATACCTGGGATGTAAAACTTCACAATAGTCAAAATTACCCAAACTCCCAGAGTAACAAGAGTCATATATGAATCAAGAACCTGACAGAGGAGAATAGTGTGAGTCGTTCATTTGGAGGAAAACCGATCTTAATCGTCAGATCAACCTAAAGATACCCTAGAGTTAACAGATCAAACACCAACCATTCGATTAGATCAATGGCTGGGAATCATTGTGGAGCGCAAAGGCGAAATTAACATACGTGCTAGTTCATGGCCCGCAAACAACCAACGTCATTGATCTCATCGGGGTGGAGGATCGACGACCATGATTAAAAAGAGTTGGGCGAGCACTTTTCAGATTGTGAAGATTGAACTCTCTGATAAAGAGAGAGCACATTGGGGTTCTGCAATCACTATGAACCATCGATATGTGAACAAATTGGTATAGGCCGGATCTCGATCGTGAGATCTGAGGGATGTTGGAAGACGATCAGACTAGTGTGACGAGGCACAGTGCTGCCATCCATGGTGATGTGGATTTAAGATTAACGATCCACGTGCCACCTAGATTCATCTACATCACCTACCCCATAGAGCCCTTGGAACATGACACATTTCATCCCGAGTGAGGGAACGTGTTTCCCTTGACCCATCTACATGTCATCCCCTGTTACGTGCCCACCTAGCCAACATGGTGGGGACTATAACTCTAGGAGTCTGGAACTTCAGGACTCTAGATGATTTGGGGTGTAGTATCATAGAGAGTCCAAAGGGACCCAGAGTGTCAGAGTAGATCCTAGATGTTGGCACAAGGAGGCACATGGAAGTATATTGTTAACTCCGGAATAGAGCCACTCCATAGGAAATCAAGTGTGGTCCTTCGAAAATACCAGAAGCTCGAAGTAGTAGAGTATATCTGAGCCATCCGTTGGTAAGGATAGGTGTCTCCAGCTCCCGCACTCTGGAGTAGAAGTACTCTGGAAGAGTTGAAGAGTGGAGGGTGGAGAAATCCCGAAGGCCGAAGCACTGGAGTTCATCATGACCGTTGAATAGAGGAGGACACTTATCAAAAGATCTGACACTCCGGAAGGATTTCATTCTGGAGGTTTGTGTGTGAAGACTCGAGAACAGTCGAATCCTGAAGTCCCGAAGTGAATTAGGGTCATTGTTGGTTACTACTACTCTCCTCTACTATCTAATTTATTGACCCATGTTTCATGTCTTTTGAGTTTCCAACAAAGCCTCTAAAAGTATCGGCCCTCTTGGTAAACCAGAAGGTAACACAATACACAGAGTGCACTGCGTAGTCTCACCCAAGATAACTTTAAATGGGTGGCTATAAGACTTAGGTGTTTATAGCCTAGGATTGAGTATGAGATAGGGGTCTATTATTACGAGTCATATACTACAAATTGTGATTGCAATTTACTATTACTCACGAGTGTGCATCTATCTTTCACAGTTTATTTCCTGAACACCACAATCGTATTCCAAAACAATGTATTAACTCGTTCATTAAGCATAACAATTGACTACTGAAAGAAAACAAATATATGCATGCATTCATTACATTACACAGATATTACCGTGGTTCACCCCCTCCCATGATGCGTCCACAAAGATTTGGCTCTTGGCTCGTTATTATGGTAGTTTTGCATCTCCAGCGTCGCGTGCTTACAATTCCCTCAAATGGGTAAGATTTGTATGAGGTGAAATAGATCGCACCAGGCTCCACATCTTGTGATATAATCCTTAGATCTTCCTTCTCTCCTTTGTTCTTAGCTCAACAACTTACAAAAATGGTTCATAGCAGTATTACATAACGCATCAACTCGTACATAACTATGATAGGATATTACAAAAGTCAAACTAATAGAAAAGTGAACCAACCTCTATATGATACCTGTGTATATCTATTTATATATATCGGTCTCTTCATCAAATTACAATGTATTACCAAAAACCTAACCCTATCGATGTTAGGTATTCCTCCCATGCGCACGTGATGTTCTTCCTCTAGCTGTCGCTTTCCTTGTGCACACTTTCTTGCATGCGCGCATACTGTGTTACCTTTTAGTTGGTACTTCTGTTTCTGCACGCTTTCTTTCCCGTGATCATCATTCTTTCCACTTCGTCCTGGTGCCAACAGGCCCCCAACACTAACATGTGACTCCTCCTGAGTCACCTAATCCTTCTAAGATTCTTCGATCTCCTTGGTGATCGTCTAGAAATTTTCCTTGAGATCTATTTCTTTTGTCAGTGCCCGTGCGCTCTTCTCCTTGATGGTGTCTACTACCTAAACTACCACTTCGTTGCTCAACAATCCTACACATTTGGCCTAGGTATGTGTTATCTTTGTTTTAGCTCCTCCTGCCTGTGTGAGTATTTCTGCTATTTGTTCCTGTAGTGGCTCTATTTGATCCTGATGCTCCTATTTCTGCGTTTGCGCAGTGATAAGTTCTGCCTTCATATTATTCATATCCTACATCCCTTTGACTCATTCTAGGATTGGTATGGTCTTCTTCCTCTGTTTGAGTTCTTGGATTTTTGCATTGATCCTTTCTTCTTCCTTGTCCTAGTGTTGGACCTATGCATCCTCCTCAAACCTTGTCCAAAGTTGCATTGCTTTATCGAGCAGTTCATTTGTTTTGATAACCTGTTGTTCCATCTCCTGCAGCTACATTTTTTCTTCCTACTTCCTTTGCTCCTTCACTGCTGGTGGAGTGGTTGGTGTGAGATGTTCGCAGAGATTCTCGATCTCCTTATGATACTGATCAATTTATTTCATAATCTGGTCAATCTTTCCTGCTACTGGGAGTTCATTTCCTTGCGCAGTGCTTGGGAGTTTCTCAAAAAATCCTCCCACTCTTCATTCCAATTCATTCCTGCGTTCTTTTTCCTCCTAAGTTTCGAGCTTGGCCTGCTCAAAGACTTTTTCCAATGCCTCTCGCTTCTTTGTTGCTTGTTGTAGCTCGACTAAGTTTTTATGTGCACAAGACTGTACCTCATGGTCGACGCTAACTTGCAATTTGTGTAGTTCCCTTGATGGAATCCACATCAAGACCAATTGGATGTGGTCCAAATCCTTCAAGGGTGTCTTCCCCACAACTTCATTCATGCGCAACATGCTAGGTTTGATGTAAATCGTTGCATTTTTGTGTGGCATGGAGTGGACTGGGTCTTGTTCTTCTACCTCCACTCTTTCTTTAGTCTATATTGTCAGTGGCTATGTGCCTCTGTTGCTCCTTGCTTTCTGTGCTTCCCAAAATTTCTTGAGGAACTGTCCCATTTTTGTCATCTCTTTTTGCAGTTTATCCCTGTGGTGTGCTACATGATCGAAATCTTCTGCTAGTCAATCCTGGACCATTCTGGTGATCATTTCCCCATCATCTTCCATTATTGTATAGTCTAGCGATGCTCATTGCGCCTTTGATTTCTTGCGCCTGCCTCCTGCCTGTGCGATTGGTCTCTTATTTCCCCCTGGTTCTTGTATGATGGGGTTTGGGGCGATCTCCTATGCTCCCTCAGCCTGTTTCTACTATCCGTTGGTCCACTGTGTAGTCTCTTAATTCCCCTTCTAGGTCTTTGTCCATTTTGACCCTTCGTTTGACCCTTCGTCTTCCTAAGTAAGCTTGGTTTGGCCCGTCCTTGGTTTCTTGGGCACTGGGATTTTCGGAGACTATGTTTCCGCCTATTCTGCCTCTCCTTCTGCTGTCATTTTGGGTACTTCCCGACTAATGGTTGGGATCCTTCACTCATCAGGCCATTTGTTGACGACCATGTCAATATCACCCTATGTTATGAAGTAGCACATCTGTAGCCACTAGTTATCTGGATCATGCTTTGGTTGTATCCACACTGTTTGGTGTGTGGCCCAGAAGTTGGTGATGTTCACATATTGCGCGATAGCCTCTGGTGTTATTCTCCATGATTGGATGATAAATTATTGTATATCCCATAGGTATGCTTTGAATATGATTTTGTTCTCCCTCTTATGCCTGGCCTACAGCCCAAATCTCAGTAATAGGTATCTTTCTCCCGTTGGCTGTGGTCTGGTACAAAAAATTACATACCCTGGCTCTCGCCATCCCATGAAGTCTATTAGGGTGATCAACCACAACTAATGGAACTATGTGCCTAGGTCCTACACATCCTTACAGTCATCTTGAAATAAGTTCAATAAATACAACACCCAGCTCATATAGGTGCCTTATGTGCAGTGAGTTGCAACTGCAATGTCTCCTACTGGTACTTCATCTTTGCGACATTTTCTGAGAAATTTGCAGGCTAAGTTCTTTGTGCCCAATTGTGTAGCTGCGTTGTTGATTCATTTGATCATGATGCCCCTTGTTCCTCTGGTGGTTCCATATTTATTATTCATTTATTATGCCAACGTTATCTCCTTGCATTTGTTGTCTAAAATCAACGCGGGATCCATACCCCGGGTTGGTAACCCTGTGATTTGTGCGATAAGATCAACAGTTATGGGGACAGGTTTTTCCAACCATATGTCCCCTCTATGTGTGACTGCTAACAACTTCTTGATTCTTACTATCGCGTACTGGCCTCTGCCAAAATGTGGTAGCTTCAGCAAACCTAAGATTCCTATTTTGTCCAGCCCAACTGCCCACTGGTGTGGTTGGCTAATCATTTCTCCAAGTTGGTTTACATCTATGGTCTCCATAAAGAGCCTTTGTGCTAGTTCTGAGAACTTGGTTTCATCTGATACATCATGGTATGAATATTTGAGCTTCCCGACGTGACCCGGTAGCTCCAGTTCTACCTGTACTTCAACTGGTATGCGTGGTAGAAAAATTTATGTTGTAGGTTTCTTGCAGGGTGAGCTCGATATCTGGAATCTGTCTTCCTGTTGCGGTGGCTGGTTCGAATTTCTAGCAACTTTTGGTTGTTCCCCCATCATCCATTCTAGCCAAGCTGAGGCATTTGCAGTGGTCTCCTCTACTGGTTGACCTGAGATGGTCGTTTGCAGCTCATCTGGTTGTACTGATGCTTCCATATTTTTTGTCATTCTGTTAACCTCTAGGGCTGCTTCAGTGCTTTCTGGATGCACTTTCTATTGGGTTACCACTTCCTCGTTCTGAGGATCCTGCACCACTACTATCATATCCACTTTCATGGCCTCTTCTTTTGGCTATTGAATTTCTTCCAGTATTGGTGTAGAGTTTAGCGGTATTGTCGTTGGGTATGGGATTTCATCGATGTCGACGATATCCGATTGTTACTGTTCGTTCTCTTCCAGCGGTCCTCGTGACCTAGTTTGAAACCTGGTTGGTCTGGTTGTCTGTCTTGCTTCTACTGGCTTCAGTGGTGATTTTCAATTGTTTGCTGAGTTCGAATAACTTCGATGAGCTCTGTGGTCTCACTCTGTTCGTTCTGGCTACTATTACTCCCTCTCTATTTTCCTTTCGCGAATAGACTAGTTGCTCCCATGCTCGCATGTTGTATGGGCTTGTCACGAAGCTTGTCGATGACGCTTCCTCCATTATGTGTTTAATGCATCATAACTGTGGGTTCAATGCATTTGCGGTAGTTTTGCACTTTCCATTACATTTTCTTTGTCGTCTCATGTTGGCGTGTTTAATGTGATGTCCCATCGGTCCTTTCCATGCTTTAATTCCGCTTAGTGTTGTCCTGTCATACTAATTTTGCCGACTTGTTGTTTCCCTCTTGTTTTCCCTTTGTATGTAGCCATTGTTTGTGCCTTTGCCAAATTTGTGTTTTGAATGTCCTGTGGCCTTTCTATCTCTGGCGTGTTGTGCGATTTTTAGTCTTGTTTCCTTTTCGTTCTCTTTTTTTTTTTTTACTACTGCACGGTGGGTGGTTGAATTCCCTTGTACAGCTTCATTTGGCTCCCATTGATCATTCCTCTAAGGTCTGTGCCTGATAAATATTGTAGTTGTACAGCTCCTCCGTTTGTCACATATTTTACCTTGTATGGTCCTAACCAATGCATTATGAGCTTCCTCGGGTGCTGAAACAACTTGTTGTCATAGAGCAGTACTAGATCTCCTTTGTTGAACATTTTCTTCTTGATGTGTCGATCGTGCCAAGATTTCTCTCTTTCTTTTTGAAATTTTTGATGGAATCCTGCTAGGATTCAGTCTTCCTCCATTGACAATAACTGATTCAATATTTCCTGTACTGTGCCTCGTTCTGTCATGTGTGTGATAGCTACCACGCGTAAGCTGGGTACTAAAAATTCTAATGGCACTACTACTTCTTGGCCATAGAATATTTTGAATGGTGTGTGCCCTGTCAAATTTTTTCATGTGGTCCTATACGCCCATAATATTGCTAGTACTTTGAGGTCCCAATTGTCTTTTTTGACATTACAAATCTTTTTCATTGCATTCTCCAAAATTTTGTTGAAGGCTTCTACTGTGCCATTCGCCTGTGGATGATACGGTGTGCACTTTTGGTGATGAACTTCAAATTCTTCAGTCATCGCGTGAGTGGTTATGTTTATGAAGTGTGTTCCTTAGTCACTCATCAAAACTCTTGGGCACCCAAATCTAGTGATTACTTGTTCAAACAAGAAGTGTGCAACAGTCTCTACGCTGCAATATTTTACTGGTGCAGATTCCTCCCATCATTTTAGGTATTTTGTCGCGGTGATAATGTATATTGCCCCTGTCCTTTTGGCTGGTGGGTTAATTGGTCCCACAAAGTCTACTTCCCATTTGTCAAATTCCTATAATTTTACTTGTGGTCACAATGGAATCTCGTCCCTTATGTTGGGTTTGCCTACCCTTTGACATACATCACATCTATGAAACTACTCTTTCGAGTTCCTGTGAATCCTCGGCCACCATAGTCCTGTGCGTAGTACCTTCTGCGCAGTATCTTTTCCTGCATAATTCCCTCCTGCGATTCCTTCATGGGATTATGCTAAAATTCTTGTTTGTTCGTGCTCTAATACTTACCTTCACAAGATGTTGTATGCGCCCATCTTGTATAGGTGTCCTGCATTCAGTTGATAGTCGGTTGCGCAGAATACCAAGTTCTTCTTCTACGCGGTGGTATATTCTTGCGGTGCAATACCTGTAGTCAAGTACTGAATGATATTTGTGAAGTATTCATCCACAATCTGTACTGAGAATCACTGTGCATCCGAAAAATTTTCTTCTAAGTTCATAGGTTCTTCTCCATTTGTGACCTTGGACAGGTGGTCAGGGCCTGCATTTAGTTTTCCTGGTTTAACTATAACTTCAAAATAAAATTCTTGAAATAGTAGTAACCATCGACAAATTCTCCCCCCCAACACTAGCTTGTTGACTAGGTATTTCAAGGCTGAGTGATCTGTAAACATATTAAAGTGTTTTCCCAATAGGTAATGTCTGAACTTCTGTGGCGCATAGACCATGGCTAGGCATTCTCTTTCTATCATGTTATAATTTTGTTCCAATTCTAATAACTTTCTTCTTGCGAACGCTATCGGGTGATCCAAGTATCCTTCTCTTGGTTGTGCTAAGATAGCTCTTAGTTCTATCACTGATGCATCTACATGCACATGGAATGTCTTTTCCCAGTCTGGAAATACTAATATCGGTGCGATAACCATCTTTTCCTTCAGGGTATCCAGACCGTGTTGACACTCGTTGTTCCATTGATACTTTTTATCCTTCCTTAATAGTTTTTCCAGTGGTGTTGTGACCTGCACATACCGTTTGATGAATTTCCTGTAGTATCTTGTGTGCCCTAAGGTTTCTCTTAGCTGATGAACTGTTTTTGGTGTTGGTAAGTTAACAATGACATTGATCTTGGCCAGATCCACTAACAAGCCTTGTTTGCATACTATATGGCCCAATAGTATCCCAAACGGTGTTCCAAATATGCATTTCTTGATGTTCAGTGATATTTGGTATTGTCTACATCTCTCTAACATCAGTCGTAATGCTTCTACATGGTTTTTCAATAGACTATAAACTGTCTAGTCATCCAATCATACTTCGAGGAACTGATGGATGAATTCCTTAAATGCTGTGATGACCACTCTGGAGAATATTGTGGGTGCATTCTTCAATCCAAACAACATGAATGTGTACTTATAAGATCCCCATTCCATCACAAATGTGGTCTTGTGTCTGTCCTCCTGTTCTATCTTAATATGACGGTAGCCTCATAATCCATTAGTGAATGAGTAAGCTTCATGTCCCCCTACATTCTCTAACACTTCATCCATGAACGGTGTAGGGAATGGGTCGTGTAGGCATGCATCATTCAACTTCCTCAAGTCGACGCATATCATGATCCTTCTGCCTTGCTTCTTGTCCTGTACTACCATCGGGATTATCCATTCTGATTCCTCAAATGGTTCGATGATGCTGGCTTCGAGCATTCGGTTGATCTCATCTTTAACTTTTTGTTTATATATGGGGTTCAATCTGTAGGTTCATTGTCTAATGGGTCTCGCTTCAAGTCTAAGTGGTATCTTCATCTCTCCCAATTCTCTGGCTATTTCCTTCATCTCTGTAAATGTTGTGGGAAAAAGGTCGCTATATCCGCGCAAAAATTCTATAATGCTTTCTACTATTTGCTCATCCTAGTAGTCTCCAATGATGGCCATTTTGGGCTGCTCAACTGTCTCAACGATAACTTTATTTACCTTGATTGGCGTGGAAATGACTTCTGATTATATGGGTGATCCTTCCACATATCTTTCTCCTTCTACTTCTTCGATCTGAATATTGAGTGGATCATCTTCATCTGGTGCTTCCTCCTGTACCTGGTAACATGACAGTAGTTCCTTGACTGTCTGTTTATTCCGCTGTTTCTCTTCTGTGATAAATTCTATTTCCGGTTCTTTGATGGATATTACTACTCCGATTCGTTTGAGGGCTACGTCTATGTTGTGGTTCTCATGCTCGAATGAGAAAGTGATTGTGAATTTTTGTTTCCATGTCTTCCATATTGTAGTTCCTTTACGCAATTCTTGGTCTGTATACTAGTTTGTTGGTATGCCCTCTAAAGTATGTATGAAGTGATGAGGCCATTCCTCTAGTGGTGTCATTTTCCACAACATTTTTCACTTCTCCAATTGTTTTGCTGGTGCCTCTTCTCCTTCATATTTTTTTTGTTGGTTGTATTCATGTTCTGCGCTAAACCTTATGTGCAATAGTCACTTACATTGATACCAGTCTATGATGGTCTCTTTATGTGCACCCCACCATCTTACGGGTGTGGCCTTGAGTGCTAATTCAAGTGCTAGCAGTCACTGGTTTTCTAATACTTCATCTTCATATTGTTTCAAGAATGTTTCCAAATCATTTAGTCCGTGGAAACTGGGTGGTTCTATGATTTCTATGCCTACCCATCTTACTGTGCAGTCTATTCTTGCACATCTTTGCGTGGATACTTTGTGTAGTCTCTGCTGCCAGTTTTGTAACCCGGTGTCTGAGTCTGTTGTGCTTGAAGTAATGCTTCGCCAACTGAGTACCCCTTATACAGTTGGGTTTATGTAATGCTCATCGCGAGTAGTTATTCTATACAACTGGTCGATCTCCTCTAAGTCCAGGTAAGTGGGTTCTACGAACCTCTCCCCTTTCAATGGATCTAGTCGTGCTATGACCCTGTATTCTCCGGATTCAAATGTCATTTTCCTGGTTTTCAAATTAATTATGGTCTGGTTGTCAAATGCCCAATCAAGACCAAGAAATTTTAGGTAAGGTGTTTTGCCATATACTATTTCAATGACTTCAAAATCTACTTTAGTGCGCACTCCATCAAGATCTACTGTCACTCCTTTCAATCTACCTATTGGTAGGACTCTATGTTGGTTTGTTAGTTTTAATTGGACACTTGAGTATCCCAGTGTTGGCTCTCCCATACATTTCCATGTCTTCTTTGGTATCACATTCACTTTGTATCCTAGGTATAGTATAATGTCTTCCATATTGAAATCCCCAATGTTAGCATTTAGTCTAAATTCCCTACTTGTTCTTCTTCTTGTGTGTAGGTGGTTGACGGTTTTTGGTTCTAGTTTTTCTTTCGTCTTGCTGTTACATTTCTATAATATGTTTTGAAATATTTTCACAGATGAAGGATGACTTAATACTTTCACGCATGATTGCAAAATGTCTTTGATTGTACTTACTTGTCCCTTGGGTTTCATTATGTTGGTATGATCCAATGATGGCGGCATCTCATATTTTGGGGCTTCCTTAAATGGTTGCACAGTTGAAGTCGACATTGTGTCCTCCTTATGAAATTCTAGTCTGGCTTCCTTAAATCTCTCCTTTTATTTTGGCGCATCGAGCTACTTTATTGGTTCAGTGTTCTTCTTTACCCATTGGTTCGGTGTTGGTTCATGTCGAACTACATCATTTCTTGTTTTCATTCCTCCATGAGTAACTATATTGATGTTTCATCTGTCATCCCTTGCTTCGGCTGAAATCCACTAAACGTTCTGATTGTTCTGGTTCCTCTTTTCCTGAATCTTTACTAGTAGTGTTGGACATTCCTCTGTATCGTGGTCTAATACACGACAATACATACAATTTGTTGGTGGAAGTGGACATTCCCATGCATAATGTCCCGATTACTGACAATTGTGACATGTAACTGGTCCTCTACCACATTCGAAACCTCCTCTGGCTCGTCCTCCTCCTCAGTAGCCTTCTCTATCACCTCTTAGTGCGTTATACTATGGTGCCTGATTGTACTGCGTGGTATTATACTAGGGCTGTGTCAGGTTATACTGCGGCTGCACATTATTGTATGGTTGATGCGCAATATTGTACTACTACTGTGAAATGTTGTATGGAGATGGGGCTTGATTGAACTGTGGCATTGCTTGCCCAGTCATTATTTCGACCTATACCCTGTATGCATATGATGTTCTTTCCCACATCAGCTTCATAGTTCTACAATCGTTATCGTTGTGTCCCACTGACTTACAAAAGGTGCAGTATGAATTCTTTGGAATGGTCTAGTATTTCTACATCATTATGCAGTGATAAGGGTCATGACCCGGTTTCTTGCATATTTCACACCATAATCCTCCCCGTGGTAGCGGATTTGGCATACTTGTTTCCATATACTTTGTGAATGTTGGGAATTCATTCTTGTGGTGTCCTTCCATCCTACATGTGGTGCACCAAACTACTTCTCGTTTGTACTTGTTCTTATTTTGGTTCAGCGGAAACGTTAAATTCTTCAAATCCTCCTTCAATTCCTCAATAGCGAGGTTCGTCTACTGGTATTGGTTCTCTTCCAGTTGCAAGGCTTCCTGCAAAGCCTCTGCCTGCATCTGAAATGTTTTTTTTTTCGTAAGGGATATTTTAAGTGTGGGAGTAGTGAGTTGAAAAACAGGTGTCGATGTTACATCTCTGTCATAAGGTATTTTATTTTTCGCTTTAGTCCCTTGAATCTCTAGTCAATCTCCCATACAGACTCTCCTGGTTTGTGTCTTATCTAGATAATCTCATTCATGTACTGATCCTCTTAGCTCAACTTTTGGAACTCATTAATCAATATCTTCTCAATGTTTGCCAGTGTCCTCATCATCCCAGGGGCACTATTTGTGTCTAGACTCATGTACTAGTCTAGTGCGTGGTCTCTAAGCGTAATCGCTAGTTGTGTGAGTTTGGTATATTCATCATTGATATTCTTTGCCTCCCAGATCTTTGCACAAATGAACAAATGCTTCTCAGGGTCTTATGTCGCTTGTCCTCGAAATTATGGTAATCTGATAGTGGGATCGTGTCCTGCCATTCTGAATACTAAACTACTTCCTCCACCATGCAGTGTAGATACTTGACTAGTGCATCCTGAACTAGCTCCTCCAGTTGTTTCTCCTAGTGTATTTGTGCTTCTTGCTTTTGGACTTCCTCTGAACTTCGGTTGTCTAAATGGTGGTGTTCTTTTTGGTGTATTAGTCGCACATGGGTTTATGGGTTCCACACTGACATTAATATGGATAGGATGGTTTCCTTATCCTCCCATTCTTGGGCCTCTTGTCTTCCTCTCATATGTTTCACATAGGATTTCCTCAATCTGCTCCACAGCCCGAAGATCCTCTACCTCTTCCTCATTGCTCACCAAGCCTTCCCTCGTGGCTACGACTCTCTTCTTGGTATCCACCTTATATTGGTAGGGCACTATGCTACATGTCGTTCCTGAGGACGCCAAGATCCACTTGAGCTGGTTGTCATCCATCATGATCGGGTCCAAGGGTTCCTCCTCCTTCTTGCCTTTATCCTTACTTCCTTCCATTTATCCTCTCTCTATCAGTGTTTCCCCCCCTCCCCCATGCACGCAGGGAATCTTATTTGTCTGATTACATTTTCATTAAAACTTTTTTATATAACAATATCTTAAGGGTGAAATCATGAAGGTGGGTTACACTTTTGCTTGTTTTATGAGAAAAAAAACTGTATTTTCACAAGTTATTCAACTTCCAACATATAAAAGTATTTTTTTTATTTATAATTTCACTTTACAGTAAAAACAAAACTTGTGAAGAATTGTGTTAGCTTTCCAATGACTATTTTTCAATTTTTTTTTTATCACGATTTGATATGTCAATTTGACAATTGTTTAAC
>JZKD02S1950821.1:778446-788627 GCA_000966675.3 Picea glauca
CATTCCCAACTACCCTTGTTTAATTAAATTTTCTCAATGCCAACTATTGACGAAGAACAATAACTAACCTAAAGTAGAGAATGGAAGGCCATTGTGGTGTATTCCTTCATATGACAATTTCCTCAATTGTCATTAATGTGAGATGGGTGAGAAAGGATTTTTCATCATTGTGGATCGAATCCATTCTGTTGAAAGGTCTCGCACCCCGAGTATACATGAAACTAGAAAGAGGCGGTGAGAAGTATGATAGTTGGAAGCCATTTTTACAACCAGACAACAAACAAGCAACATAATTGTGACATGGATTTTTGATTCAGGAAACTGAATAATAATAATAATATCTCTCTCGATAGAATTCCATTTCATGTGAAGAGAAGATAACGATAAAGAAAATTAATATATGTTGAAAAATGGGCATCGAATACTAGGAAATAATATCATAGGAAATAATAATGAAGGACACTTCTATTACAGTGCCACATGGAAAATAAATACAGTAATTTAATCTTAAACTTAGACATTTTCATAGTTGTGCCACAGGAAGAATAAAACCAGTGCCAAAATAACCTTCAAAAATACATTTCACGCTACAGATTTTAGTGTAAATGATAAATTGATTCCTTGCCTATCTGCAATTTTTATTCATTCATTAGGGAGACATTTAGTGGGGAGGCGATTGAAAACATACCCCTTCGCTCACAATTTCTCGGTGACCTGCGACCTGCGACCTCCGCGACCTGCGACTTGCGACCTCGGTGACCTCGGCGACCTGCAACCTGCGACCTCGGGGACCTGCGACCTCGACCCACTGCGACCACGACCGATGCGCTCGCGACACAGAGCGTATGCACCAAAAAAAAATTCCAAACGTTACAAAGTCGATGTGTGGCTAATATATAAACACTCTTTCAGCTGAAAGATAGTTCGGCCGAAAGATAGTTCGGTCGAATAATATTTCGGCTGAACTATCTTTCGGCCGAAAAATTATTGCCGGAAAGAAAATATCCGGCTGACCAAATTTCTACAAGCAAATCGAGGGCGTGGTTATTGCTCCATTTGATTTGACATTTACTTTTTCGGCCGAAAACTAGTTCGGCCGAAAAATATTTTTAGTTCCGCTGAAAATATGTTTTTCGAAATTTTGGAGACCAGATTGTCACGAAAGTGTAACCCACCTTCGTGATTCCACCCTTAATATAAGTATACAAGGATTGAATGTACCTTCATCGAGGTCCATCCAGAAATTATTTCTCTGTTGCGCTTTATGACTTCGCTGTGTTGACTGTAAATTCGGTGATGAAACTTGCCACAATATTGTCAATCCAAAAGTCTACTACGCGAGTGAATTTGTTTTTCACCTATTGTAACTACTCAATTTGTACTGTAGTCCAATCTAGCTATCAAATCTAGTTCATCACGTGGTTATATTTCAACCTTAGTATCTACTCCTGTAGTAGATGTGGAAAATCACAGAAAAGGACTTCATGTAAATCAATAAACACGTATTTGTCCAAATATTTGTGAGGTGTGATTCTAGGGTTTCTATTGTCTTTATGTGCAAACTATTGCGCCTCTTTCGTCACCTTGGTGAGAAAAATAGAGGTGCTTGCAAGCTCAGTTGGGTCTGCTGAGCAGGATAGCTGCAAGGAAAAGAGTTAGGGAAAGAAAATAAAATACTACAATTAAGAATTCAACTAAGAAATGCAATAACAACTAAATTCATGAGCATAGGGACATAGAAACAAAAAGAACCATAAGACCCATGTCACCAATGTTGAGGCTGATATATTAGTGAAACAAAGCACCAAGAATAAAGGGGACTATGAGTCCCTTCTTCCTCCAAGGGAGGGCTCTTGGACCCCCACTAGCTAGCTCTTCTTACAACAAAGAAAAAATGGAAAATGATGATGAAAGAACTCTTTACAAATCCACTCAATGGGTGAGATGGATTGTCCAATGTAATGGTGGCAATATGCTCTTGAAAAGGATGGAGTCCTCAAGAGGATAGAGGCAGCATAACATTACTTTGAATTCCTTGAAAAAATGAGGTGCATCCATGGATTTTTATAGCATTCATTTGGGTTTTTGTTTAACTGCTTTGTAGTGTGAAAAGAGGCCAATTAGGGCATTCCTAGGTCTTTGACCAGTCCACCAGTCAGATCCAGTCCAGATTTGAGGGTCAAATCGGCTTGGAAGCTGAACCATAAGTGGGTGGGAGGTCGACCACTCTCATAAATGCGTCGTTTAGTAGGTGCGCGGCTTTTTGCGATAAACGTCGCACATCATGCACCTGTGCGCTAATTCTATGTTCCTGTTTCACGCATGTGCGCGCGCGCTCAATGTCTGCATAACGCTCTTCAATTTTTCACTACTTTGTATAGTTTTTGACCTTTTTTGAATGCTTTGGTATTAATTCAGGTCCATGGATGACTTCATCACTGTTTGACGATGTTGAGTTCTTGTAACCATGTGCAGACGAAATTTCAGTGATAATAGATGCCCCCTGATGGATGAGGTTAGGAGCATATGTGTAGTCTAAATCCATCAATGTTTCTTCTACTGAGAATGTTGTTGTAAGAGAGAGTGATAGTGGGATCGTCCAGAGTGATCCGTTGGAGGGAAAAAAGAACCGGTAGGACCCAACCTTCCATGAGGTGTGTAAAATAGAAAATTGTGTACAAACGAGGCGAGCATGCTCCATGCTCGTGTCATGTAACTCTGAAAAAATATGACTGAAGTGTTGGTGTAGACAACTGCAGTGCCCTCGGGGGTGGTCGTGATAAAGGCAGAAGACAATTATGCAAATGAACATACTCTGAATAGTAGGCAGTGATCGCGATAATAAGTAGCAACGATTATGTGGGCATTGATAGCCCAGCCAAGTTCAGAGGTCTTCGGAAAATGAAAGAACTAACTGCAATAGTCGCAAAGTAAGACCCACCGTAACATGAGAAAGTGTTGGCGTCAAATGTTATGGGGGTCAATGACAATAGGGAGAAATGGTGTGTCCCTCTGTGCCGTCCGAGATCTCTCATTGAGTGGATAATGAAAATCAAGATACTGTCGCCCTTCTGGAAAACTGTGCTGATGTCGACAAAAAGGGGGATGTGACTCCCAGAAGCGAATGGCTTCATGAAATCTACTGAGGTGAGGAAGTGACAGAGGTACATGGACGAAGTCAAGATGTGGGAAGAATCAAGACTGCCCTTGGTTGGAGTATGTGTGAGAGAAAAAGTGGTCGCAACCGTTCAACGAGGTCGAGTGTCAGGGGGACGACAAGACCGAGGATAAGTTGTGCCAGAGGCGGGACAAGGTGAAAAAATTCAAAGGGAAGAGGTAAGTGACTTGTGGGGTACTCTGAAGATATGGATGATGCCGACAAGGGTAGATTATAAGTAGTGCTCCAACCAAGGATGACATGGGTTGCGGTTGGCCAAAAAGAGGGAAACAGGTCGCCAAAGGTGGCGACAAAAAAGGTAATGTAACGACTGGAAATAAAGGATTTTGTACAATAAATAACGAATAATTGGGGAGAAATGTACAAATATAGAAATGGGTGCCCCAGTGTGATATGGGTGGCCCATGTAGGGCATAATTTGCTTGGAAAACTGATGAAGGGTGGGGGCCCCATTGGTGAGTTTCTGTATGAGGTAGGTGAAATGAAGGGAGATTTGCAAACGAGCAAACTGATTGTGGATGAAATGGAGGGTTCATGGTACTGCGGAGGTGAAATCAAAAAATAGAATTGTGAAGAGATAATCTGGGAGTCCATGTGGGAAAGCTAGCAAAATGAAGAGAAGGAGTATGTGGTTGATTCACGACATGATGAAAGACTATCGGGACTCCCATCCCTAAAGGGTTTTGAAACAACATGAGTGTCAGAAGTGCCAAAAGGTGCTATGAATGGGACAACTCATGTGGGTAAGAATTCTATCGGGTGACAGTACCGAAGATACAAATGGAGGTGTGGGTACTGCAGAGCCGGGAATGGGGATCCTAGAGGCAAATGTCAGAGGGTGTGACTGGAAATGTAAGTGCGATACAGAGGGAAAGAATACATGCCAGTGCCGAGTATATACCTGAAGGGGTTGTGTCGGTGTATGATGAGCAAGTACCTACACACATGAAAACCAAATACCCAAAGTGAACAATATCTGAAGAGAATCGAAGATATGAGCATGTATTTGATAAGAGTGAATATGCGCATGCGTACCTGACCAGGGTATGAAAAAAAAAGGCGCCCCAGGGGCTCAGGATGAAAAGAGGCCTAGGGACTGTTGTGATGTAGATGACGGGATGATGATCCCGTGGCTAAAGACAGATTGAAAAATGGACACCGTGGGCTCCCGAAATGGTGAGTGGAAGTTTGGCAAAAAGACCTATATATAGTTGTAGGGCCCACATTGCCATCTCATTTGTACCTGCTGTGATAGTGACTGGACGAGAAGTTTTCAGAGTAGATTTGGAGATTCGGGGAGGACGAGGCATCCGATTGGCGATTAACGAGCTTCAGTTTATTGGTCTGATCATCCTGCATAGAAATAGAATTTCATTTTTTGGGAAGGGACTGTACGGAGGGCCATACAGAGGGATTTTCGGGATGTGGGCCCCATGTGCGCAGGCGATCCGGAAGTAGGTGCTCACATGTGTGCACCTACCCACCGGATAGATGTGCATGGGGCCGCTGGTGAGGGAATAAAAGGCATGCACTATGTGCGTGCCTGTCAATAGCACAAAGGATAGTTTAGACGTGAGGGAGGAAAAAAAATTAAAAACACTATAAAAGAAAATAACCTAAAGTAGAATGACTACGTTTAAGCATAAAATTTCTTGAGATATAACCCGTTGACGGGTTCTTTGAGAGAGAGGCCTTCGGGGGAGGCTAGGATGTATGCGCCTTTGGTGAGGCAATGTTGGATAATGTATGGGCCATGCCAGAGTGACTCAAATTTTCCATGGCCAAAGGTATCATGAGCGATATCATAAGCCAGGATGAGGTCGCCTTCGCGAAATGAGTGAAGGTTGACATGGCAATCAAAGGTAGCCTTGGATCATTTTTTAGCTGCCTTGTTGTTCTGTAAGGAAGATCGATGATATTCATCCAGATACTCCAAGTTCATCAAGCGTTGCTCCATTGGAGCATTGTCGGGTAATAGCTCAATTGCAATGCGTAAGGTGGGAATTTCTCACTCGATGGGAAGAGTGGCCTCAATCCCATGGACTAAATGAAATGGTGTGAAACCAGTGGCGGTTTTCACGGCCATTCGGTAAGCCCATAGCGCAGAAAATAACATATGATGCCAATTGGTTTTATGTTTATTAACCGTGCGCTGTAACATGGTCTTGAGGACTTTGTTAACTTTTTCGACCTGTCCGTTATACTGAGGGTAATATGGTGAGGCAAACTCGTGAGATAATCCTAACCAAGATGAGAGTTCGACGAAGATCTCATTCTCAAAGTGTTTCCCATGATCGGAAATGAGTTGGAGGGGTACTCCAAAGTGGGATATGACTTGGTTAAAGAAAAAACCTGTTGCAGTGTCAACGGTGTTGTTGAAGGTGGGCATAGCTTCTGCCCATTTGGTGAAGTAATCAACGGCGACAACGATGTATTTGTGACCATTTCTGGAGGGGGGATTACAAGTCATGAAGTCGATTCCCCATTTACAAAAAGGGACGGTAGTAATGACAGGGTGGAGAAGAGCGGGGGGAGCTCGGGCTTTGTTGGCGTGGAGCTGACATTGCTCACATCGTTTCACGGCATGAATGCAATCATGAAACAAGGTAGGCCAAAAGTAACCGGCTCAGATAATATTTTGAGCAGTGGATATGCCTGAAAGATGGCCCCCACATGCACCGCTGTGGTAGTCATTTAAGACTCTACCGACCTCGTCAATAGTCAGGCATCGACGAAGAATGGTGTTGATGCCCCACCAGTATAGGATGTCTCTGATGAGGAGGTAGCGGGGGGCCTGATGGAGAATACTATGACGATCATCTCGTGAAAGGTGGTTACCAAACTTTTGAGTGTGGATATAGATGAGGAGGTCACCGTACCAAGGATCATCCGAAGTGATGTAAAAGAGATGTTCGTCAGGAAAGTCGGTGTTGACGGGGGCACTAGTGGTGTCAGAGGGGAGGGCCGTGACAAGTTCGGCGAGAACACGGGCCTTCTTACTCTTAGGTGTTGAGAACTCGAGGTCGTACTCTTGAAGGATAATGATCCATCAAGTAAATTTTCCATTAACTTGCTGATGGATGAGCAGGTACTGCATAGGGTTGGAATTTGCGATGACCTTTGTTGTGCGAAGTAGAATGTAGTGGCGTAGTTTCTGGACTGTGAGGACGACTGCGAGAGCAAGTTTCTCTTCGTTTTTATATTTCAAGGGAGGCTCTGATAGGTTTTTACTAATGTAATAAATGACATGCTCATGATTGTCATCACCTAACTGGATGAGAATGACGACTACTGATACAGCTGATGCTGATATGTAGAGGATATAGTCGCGATTGTAGTCAGGCACAATAATTAAAGGTGCGTTCGAGAGGGCAGTTTTAATATCGTCAAATGACTGTTGGGCATGAGCATCCCAGTGAAAAGGGATGCCGTGACATAGTAAGAAAAGGAAACCATGTGTGCGTATGGCGTAATATGGGACAAAGTGTCTCAGAAAGTTAGCTTTGCCCTGTAGGCTCTGAAGTTGTCATAAATTTCGGGGAGGTGGGATTTCGGTGATATCTTGGATTTTGAGGGGGTCCACGGTAATACCTCTTTGGGAAACAATAAATCCGAGGAGGCGCCCTGCGGTGACACAGAACACACACTTGAGGGGATTCAAGCGGATGTTGTACTGACGACACCGTTGAAAGATGATTCATAAATCATCAAGATGTTGGGTTCATTTCTTGGATCGAGCTATGAGGTCATCCAAGTAGGTGAGGATGATATGAGCCAGGTCATGAAAGATGTAGGTCATAGCCCACTGGAAAGTTGCACCAGCATTCTTTAAGCCAAAAGGCATGACATGATATGCAAAATTACCCCAAGGGGTAGTAAATGCGGTTTTATACTGATCGGCTAGGTGGATTTGAATTTGATTATAGCCAGAGAATCCATCCATAAAGGAGAGAGCCTCATGGTCGGTGCAGTCATTGATAATTTGATCGATGAAAGGCATTGGAAAGTTGTCTTTAGGACATGCATGATTGAGATCGTGAAATTCGGTGCAAACGTGGATAGTACCCTATTTTTTGTTAATGGGTACAGGGTTGGAAACCCATGAGGTATAGGTGATGGGGTAAATGAACCCGACAGCGTGTAATTTGTCAATTTCGGCTTTGATGGTCGCGACTTTCGATGGGTGTAGCGATCGCTATTTTTGGTGAACTGGTGTAACATCAGGCCAGGTGTCGATGCGATGCTCGATGATAGAAGGGTCGAGGCTAGGAATTTCTGTGTATGACCAGGCAAAAATATCCCTGTATTCCTGGAAGAGGGCTTTATATGCGGTGATTTCCTGAGGAGTGCAAGCAGCTCAGATGGTGATTTCTTCGACGATGCCATTTTTAAGGGAAATGTCGATTTTAGTGGTTGGGGAAATGTTGGCCATATTGCCTTCTTCAAAATCATCAGGGGCAGGAATGGGATTTTTGAACCAGTCGATAGGCCCTGATGGGATAAAATCCTTGGTTTCGACCGTGTAAATGGGGTTTTGGTTAGGAGGCATGGAGGCTTCCTATGGAGAGAAGAGTGTGCGATGGTGTAGTGCATCCAGGGAGAGTCTGGGTGGTTTAACTCTCTGAGTATCTCTTCGTCGCATTGGAAGTGACTGGAATACAAGGGGTCGTGAGGAGTGATATTGGTGATAGTGGTCATGTGGTTGCCCCCTGGTGAGGAAGAAGCAGGGGGAACAATGTTAGGAGATGGTGAGGGTTCACTCGACATAAACCATATATTGAAGTACTGAGGGGTACCCGTTGTGGTTGGGTGGAGAGTGTCTGTAGGGGAATGAGTAGGAGAGTTGGGGGGGTTGGGGGGTGAATCCTCAGATACGTCATCTAAGAACCATGGAGGCGTTGGGAGGGCCTCGGGTTCGAGAGAAATGACATGAAGATCCTCTAGTGACGAGGTAATGTCAATTATCGCTTCTGTGGGTCGGTGATGCAGGGTCAATTGACGTTGCCTGTATTAAAGGATCATCAGACACTGGTATATAAAATGAGCTAATGAATCACAGAGAGAGAAAGGACATCTCACACGTTCATTGACTGAAATGGTGACATAGCGGATGTCAGTGATATTTATTGAGGAGGACGTAGCAAGACTGGGTTTGTTCTGGAAGTTCTGGCGTACTGTGGCTAATGTCTGTCGAAAGTGTGGTAGTGTTGGGCAATGGTGGGTGTAATGGCCATATTATGAACATATAGCACAAGCATATTTGGTTTGCAATCCTTTACTACTGGAAGGGGGGATGGTAGTGGCGAGACTAGCTGTAGTGGCGAGTGTTGGGGGAGTTTGATTGAGTGGAATCAAATTCTGTAACTCTGGTAGAGACAGGCAGTTGTTGGTTTGGTGTCCCTCTTTCTCACATAGTGCGCAAGGTGGTGGGATGCATGGAGGAAGTGGAGTTGTGGGCTCCTTCTTCTTTCTCCTGCCCCCAGCTGTGGTATGAGGATTAGTGAGTGGGGGTGTGGTTGGAGTAAGAATGGGAATCATCATGGGGATTCCGTCTTTTTTGGGGGGAAGGGATGGTCAAGGGACCATCTCTGGTGGGTGTAAATACCAAACGGGGATTGCTAACACCATATTAGGTAGTGTGAGCATTGCAGCTACCTGAAAAGCTTCGATACCAGGTGGAGGGTAAAAGAAGGGAATTTGAGTGATGGCTTGGGGAAGTGTCTCCCAAATTGGGATATGTCCTATGGGAGAGGTGGAATCGTGGACTGGTGGGGTCAACGAGTGTGCAGGAGGTTTGGGAAGAGGGGGTTCTACGACGAGTGGGACTTCATATATGATAGAAGCCTATGTAGGAGGAAGGGTATCCTCTGTGGGAGTTCCGTTATATGATATGACACACACTTGATTGGCAGGATGAAGGAGTGGCGGTGCTCCATGGTATGTTCCTAACAAGGATGGATCTTTAAAAATCCCAGGACCCATCTCGACGAGTGGATATGCGTCGCGGCTTGTGTGGATGAGAGGAAGAATGTTATCTATGTTGGCAGATGGGTTAGGCTCATAATGTGAGACTTGGTCAATAGTAACGATCTTCCCATTGTGGGGGAACATCGTTTTCCGAAAGACGGAAGATGCCACTGCCTTCATAGAATACATGTAGCTACAATCGAACAAGATATTATAATCGAGAGGGGCATCGATAACTTCGATATCGATGAGAATAGTCTTTCCCCCGAGTTCGACGGGGACATTTTGGAAGAGCCCTTCAGGAGACGATGGTCGTCCGTCATAAGCACATAATGTGATGGAAGAGGGTATGAGTTCCGGGGAACCAAGTTTCTACCATACCGTTTTGGACATAATGCATGTAGATGCACCTTCATCGATGATACACCGATGAACTGTGATGTTCCGTATTTTTATTGGTATTTGAAAAGCGATCAAGGTGGGAAGACGAGGTTTGCCTCTATCAAGATAGAAGGTGATGAGTCGGGTATATACGGGGTCGACTGCCCCCAAGGTGGAAACTAATTATTTACGCTGAGTACGAAAAGTCTGGAGGACCTCCAATATTGACATGGCAGTCGGGGATTGCGCTAATTCATCTACCAAACTATAGTTATGAGCTACCCTAGCTTGTGGATTGTGGACATTCCTGTGCAATGGGATGCGAGGGATGTGAAGCGGGGGTTCGGCGAAAGGGAGAGGAATCACCGACGGGGGTCCCGTAGGTGAAGGGTTTGTCTCTGGAGGGATGGGAGGAGACTCAGCGGGTGCATGATACTGACGGTTACGTGTTTGCAGAAGGATTTCTTCCTTACTTGTGAGGAGAATTGTGCGATCTACTGGATTGTTGGGGTTGAGGTATTGTCCCATCGGAGGTGGGGAATGTTGTGGGTCCTATTGGGTGTTTATCACACCTTGATGTGAAATAGGATTTTGTAGCACGGTGGGAGGGGGTTGTTGCACGTATTTTTGTGGTGCCTGCTGAGGGGCAGGCGGG
>JZKD02S1950821.1:797662-817718 GCA_000966675.3 Picea glauca
TCTAATCTCAGAAGAATTGGTTAAGCAATTGGGGTTAAAAACACAAACTCATCATAAGCCTTACACACTTAAATGGATAAGCAATCATCATCAAATGCACATAACAAAGCAGTGCGCAATCAAATTTGCAATTTCATATAAGTATGTGGACGAAGTAACATGTGATGTAGTGTCGTTAAGAGAATGTGGAATGGTCTTAGGGAGTCCATACTTATATGATCGTAAGGTAATCTTTTACAGGACAAAGAATCAATATCAATTAACCAAACCAGGTCAAGATTATGTGGTTCATGCTCATCATGTTAAAGCAAATAAAACACTTCAAACAAGGGAACAATTAAAGAAGGCAGTGCAAGCAAGCAACAAACCAATAATTGTTTCAAATGAAGTAATCGATCTTAAGCAAGAACAAGAAATGATTGTTGAATGGAAAATCAATCATAAGTTGCTTCAAGATAAGCTCATGTCATGCAAATATTTCAAGTATATCAGTTCATTTGCAGTCGTCTTTTTGATGCTATCATTAGTAATGTTTTATACATGGATGATAGTGGCTTCAGTAAGATGTAATAGGGTTCAAATGGCTAACAATATAATGTCAGTTGTCATGATTGTGTTACAGTTGATCTTGATGAGACAGGTGCATAGGACAGAGTACCAAGACAAAGGACAAGCTGGGTGTCCTATCCCAAGCTTGTTGATTGGTCAGTGACCTTTTGGGGACCAAAAGGTCTTTTAGTGGGGAGGTGTGGTCTAGAATCGGATCCAAGAGCCTATCAGGGCTAAAAAAGGCTCAAAAGTGAAAGTGCTCAGAATCCGACGAAACCAACGCCATTGCGTTTGTCTCGTCTTATTGATTCTGACCATATATTTACTTCGTCAAACGGGCTTTGTATGCGAATGATATCGCATTCTGTTCAAAAACCCAAACATGGAAAAAAAATGGGTGACTGTACAGTCCGTACAGTGCCACGTCGCAAGCTGACTGTATAGGCCATACAGCTAATGTGGTAGCTCCTGGTGATGACACATGGCAGGTGATGTGGTGTACGACAGGGATTGGACCAGTCAGAGGGTGACATGTGTCACCACTGTAAGGGTGACACATGGCACAGACTGATGTGATAGGTACAATTGCAAGCATAATTGGGCAGACACCTCGACAGACACATGGGTGAATCATCGTTTGACACATGGCATCGTTCTCGATGAATGGAGAGGTGCCACGTGGCTCAGTCATGGGCTGCCATGTGGCACCCTATGGTTGGCTTTTGGGTTTGTGCAAAATTTTATGGACTCTACCGGAGTCAAACCCAAAACCTCCTCCGCGGTATGGACTGGCAGGGTCGGGCTTACCACCTGACATGTTGGTGTTACTTAATATATATACGACAGATATTTTATTTAAGTTGAAGGAAAAGTTCAATTGGAGGCGAAAAGGGTTGGGGCTTAGCCCCAGCCCATGGTTTCATCCCGGGTCATGGCCCTTTCTGCACATAACCATGACCATGGGATTCGGGATGTATGCGGATTGGGCCTGGCCCTTGATTCTCGGGTGGCCCCATACAACCAGGAGTCTATACCAACAAAATCGGGGAAGTGGCTAAGTGGTTAGCCCTCGATCCTATACACGTGCCCAAAGACCAGGAGCCAGATGGACAGGGGGGATAGCGCACAACAGGTGGATCGCTTGGCCCTATGGCAAACTTCCATATGCCCAAGGGCACGCGCCAAAAGGGGTTGCACCCTATATTTAAACTTATTTGGGTTTTAAAACAGAATGCGATATCTTTCGCATACGAAGCCCATTTTATGAAGTAAATATATGGCCGGAATCAGGAAGACGAGACAGATGCAATGGCGTTGGTTTCGTCAGATTCTGAGCACTTTCATTTTTGAGCCTTTTTTAGCCCTGACAGGCTACTGGATCCAATTCTGGATCAAAAGGAAACCGACAACTTCGAGGGATATTCTAGTAGCAAAAATAGCTCACATTCTTAGAAGAAAGGAAAGAAGCAAAATCATTTCAAAACTCATGACCCTGAAGATTTTAAGAAATCCAAACCACCCTCTTTCGATGGGGAAATTAAGAAATGGGAAGAGGTAAAAGATTGGATTCTTGGTTTAAAGAAGTACTTCAGAGTCCATGACTACTCTGAAAACTTGAAGGATCGAATATCCATATTCAAACTGAATGGGAAGGCTTCCATTTGGTGGGAAGATCATAGGAATGTGAAAGGAATCCATGATAAGGACTTATCATGGAAACAGTGTGAGAAATACTTCAAGAAGAAGTATCTGTCAGAGAAATACTTTGATGGGAAGACTAAGGCATTCTATGAACTCAAGTTGGGACAACTCACCATAGAGTAATATATCAATAAATTCCTTGAGTTGATAAGGTATGTACCCTACATAAAGGATGAAAAGGTAAAAGTGAAGCGATTTATCAGTGGGTTACCTCAGACCTACCGAAATAGGATTGAGTTTGACGAGCCAAATACCTTAGAAGAAACTATCTGAAAGGCAAGGTATTTTTATGAACAATTCGGGAGCTAGACAAAACCACGAGAGGACTGGGGGAAGAAGAATAGTTCAGGATATAAGAAGAAGGGGATTAAATCCTCAATATTTAAGAACTATAGAAAGGATTCTAGGATGATCCTTCCTACATGAAGTGTGTATCAACATAATTTCCCCTCCCATAGTGGAAATAAACCATTTGGATCAACCCTAGGAAAGACTGATAACCCAAAGAGAGAACCCTTGAAATGTTGGGGTTGCAGAGAAGAACATCTATTGAGGGATTTCCCACAAAAACAACAGAACAGTAGGAAAGTATACAAAATACAAGAAGCTACCACAGTCAATGATGTGGCTAAGATCATGCCACATATTTATGCAACTTTGGATAATAAACAAGTTGACCACTAAGCTTCAGTGGTGGATATGGAAGGTATGATAGCCAACCGTCTAGTTTCTATTTTAATTGGCCCCGGTTATAATTTAAGTTATGTGGCCCCTCAAACTGTTGATAAGTGTAAAATGAAACTAGTTAGACATGTTAATCCATGGTTGGTACAACTAGCCACTAGAACCAAAAGAAAAGTAGCAGAGGTCATACCAGCTTGCCAATTCATTATTGATGGATTTCCCACCCAAGTGACCCTTAACATACTTCCCCTAGGATCTTACAACTTGTTGATTGGTATGGACTGGTTGGTTTCTTATAAAACTAACTTGGACTGTTACCATAAAAATTTAGAATGTGTAAATGAATAAGGGAGAAAGATAACCCTCCAAGGGATTCATAATCCTGTCTTAGTGAGACGAATATCATCCCTTCAAATGAAAAAGTATTGCAGAAATGGATGTCCTCTATATGAAATACAGGTGTTGGAATCTATTGAGGATGACAAATCGAACCTAGAGGACTACCCCATATCAAGAGATTATAGAGACGTGTTTCCAAAAGAGGTATCGGGTCTACCTCTGAGAAGAGACATTGACTTCTTGATAGAAATTGCACCAGGATAAGTGTTAGTGTCTAGGACACCCTATAGGATGAGTACACTTGAGTTAGTTGAGCTCAAGCTATAGCTAAAGGAAATGATGGAAAAATGCTACATTTGACCCAGTGTGTATCCATGGGGAGCACCATTCGTTTTTGTGAAGAAGAAAGATGGCACACTTCGACTCTGCATAGATTATAGACAACTCAATAAGACAACCATAAAGAAAAAGTACCCCTTACCAAGAATCGATGACTTGTTCGACAAATTAGGGGGTGCTTCCATTTTCTCAAAGATTGACTTAAGGTTTGGATACCATCAAGTCTGAATCAAGGATGACGACATCCACAAAACAACCTTCAGGACAAGATATGGTCACTATGAATTTGTGGTGGTGCCATTTGGATTAACTAATGCCCCCGTCACTTTTATGTGCTTGATGAACAATGTACTCAACAAATTCCTATAAATATTTGTATTGGTTTTCATTGATGATATCTTAATATACTCCAATAATAGAGAGGAGAATGAAGAACATATTAGACTTGTACTTCAAGTACTAAGAGAGCATCAACTCTACGTTAAGTTTAGCAAGTGTGACGTTTTCCAGAAGCAAGTACATTACTTGGGCCATGTTATTTCTGAAGAAGGAGTGGAAGTAGACCCTGAAAAGACCAGATATATTATGGAATGGCCTACCCCATGGGATGTATCTGATATCATACCCTTTACAGGCTTAGGAAGATATTATAGAAGGTTCATAAAAGGATTTTCCAAGATTGGTTGTCCAATCACTGCCCTGCAGAAAAAGGGGGTTAAATTCACTTGGACATCAGAATGTGAAGAAAGATTTCAGGAACTTAAATACCTTCTGACCCATGCACCCATGTTGAATATTGTAGAACCTAATAATGACTTTCTCATGTGTACATATGCCTGCAAGGAAGGACTCAGAAGATTCCTTATGCAAGAAGGACATGTAATTTGCTACAAATCCAAAAAATTGAATGAACATAAAATCAATTATGTGTCCCATGATATAGAGTTGGATGCCATAGTGAATTCTTTAAAAATATGGAGGCTTTACCTCCTGGGTAGGAGTTTTGTACTTATTATAGACCATTGTGGGATGAGGCACCTCTTTGATCCACCAAAAATCAGTGCCAGGCAAGCCAGGTGGATGGCTCTCCTTACTGAGTTTGATTTCGAAATCAAACACATCAAAGGAAAAGAAAATAGGGTGGTCGATGCCCTTAGTAGAAGTGTGAAAATGATTCAGCTGAAACATGTAATCACCTATGAAACTGATGTCAGGGAGAGGGTCATAAATTCTGAGGAGACGGATGCATTTTTCAAGACCATGACATCATACCTAAAGCAAGAGACCATAGGCATAAAGTATGAAGGCTATCATATGCTTGATGAAGGCTTGCTAACCTACAAAAAAAATATTTTATATTCCAAGTTGTGATGACTTGAATAGGTTCATAATGGATGAACTACATAAGAGACTATATATTGCTCACCCAGGATATCAGAAAATGATCACGACCACTAGGAAACAATTTTATTGGTCTGGATTGAAAAAGGACATAATTGACTATCTATCTAAGTGTCTAGAATGCCAACAAGTTAAGGCAGAACACTAGCACCTAGTAGGGTTGTTACAACCTCTACCAATTCCATAATGGAAATGGGAAACCATCTCCATGGATTTCATCACCGGATTACCAAAATTGGCTAAGAAGAATGATGTCATCATGGTAGTGGTGGAAAAATTGAGCAAGTCTTCTCACTTCGTTCTTGTCAAGTCAACTTGCAAGGAAATAGATATTGCCAAAATATTCATGAAGGAGATATTCATAATGCATGACATGCCTAGAGAGATTGTATCCAACAGAGACACAAAATTCACTTCAAGCTTTTGGAAATCCTTGATGGCTGGTCTTGAGACTAAATTATTGTTTGGCATAGCCTATCACCCTCAAACTGATGGACATGCAGAAAGAGTAAACCAAATATTAGAATACATGTTAAGGATGCATGTAATGCATCAACCTAAGAAGTGGTAAGACTACCTTCCATTGGTAGAATTTTCCTACAACAAGGGTTATCAAGAGTCACTAAAGATGAGCCATTTTGAAGCCCTCTATGGTAGATAGTGAAAGATTCCAATTAGCTGGAGTAATCTAGTGGATAGAATTACAATCGAACTGAACATGCTGAAAGAAATTGAACAAAAAGTGATTCAGACAAAACAAAATCTGAAAATTTCTCAGGATAGATAGAAGAGCTACACCAAGAGAAAGAGAACTCCCAGAGAGTTCAAGACAGGAGACCATGTCTATCTCAAAGTTAGGCCCAAGAAGAATTCCCTAAGAATGGGAGCTTGTGACAAGTTGGCACCTTGATATTGTGGACCCTTTGACATCTTAGATAGAGTGGGACCTGTAGCCTATAGGCTATCACTCCCTCCCACAGTAAAGGCACATAATGTTTTCCATGTTTCATTATTGAATAAATATGTACATGATTCTAATCATATAATTGGTTGGTCTATGATCCAGGTGGATCTAGAGGGAGAATTCCTACCAGAACCTCAATGCATACTAGACAGGAAGGAAACCTCACACAGTAACTGAACCATTGCACAGGTCAAGGTGCAGTGGAAACACATTGGCCCAGATGAGGCTACGTGAGAAATGGAGGATGCCATGAGACATGCATATCCATTTTTTTTTTCACTTTTGTATATACAGAGCATGTTGATAGATAGAACATCGAGGACGATGTTCCTTTAAGGGGGAGGGAAATGTAACACCATGTTTCCCCTAGTTTGTAAATATATATATATTGGTGAAGAGACTATGGAAAACTCAATATGTGTGAATTTTTTATTTGATGGACCTTTGCATTAAAGTTTGATGAATGTGAATTCTATTAATTCTATAAATGAGGCCATTCCTCCTTTCTTGGTATCATGTAAATCATTTCCAAGATCCTGTAGGAGAAGGAGAGTAACCTTCATCCCTATCTATTATGGTGTTGGATGAAGAGATTCAATCTCAAAGCATCGTGGTCTAGCTCGGGGGTGGCTAGTGGTAAATCCATTAGGAGTGAGTGAGCTTATGGTTGGGTGGAAACGGGAACCCCTTCCAGCAGTCACTTCACGTTATCTGGTTTTGATAAGTTTTTTCATACTCTATGCATTGAAATGGGAATTAATGGTTGCATGCATGTATTTACATATCTATAAATGGTTTCTATATTGAAATGGTTAAGTTATGTGTATACGTTGGCTTCCTTGAGAATTTATGCTTCTTCTTTTCCCATATGCTCAATTTTAACCCTCGAAGGTTTTTTACTAGGGAGATACCTCACAGTTCTAGAGCCAGAGCAAGCCTCTTGGCACTGATACCGTCTTGGTAATCCCATGATTTTATCCTGCCTTGTTTCATAACTTAAAGTTCTGTGAGATAGGAAGGCATTTTCGACAAACTAGTAGCCTAAGAGACCTTAAAATTGTGCCCATGACCTAAACCAAAACTTGGCTAAGAGAAGAGATCATAGCCCGAGAGTCATCAGAAGGTCCATGTGACCTGGGCCTAGGAACCCTACGTTGAGCCCGAAAGGAGATAGCTCTTGATGGTTTTGGAGCTTCGGGAGCTCGAATCCCTGGGATGTCAAACTTTACGATAGTCAAAATTACCTGAACTCCTAGAGTAACAAGAGTTGTAGATGAATCAAGAGCCTTGTAGAGGAGACGAATGTGAGTTGATCCTCAGGAGGAAAATCGATCTCATTCATTAGATCGACCTACTGATCCACTAGAGTTAATGGATCAAACACCAACCATTTGATTAGATTGATGGTTGGAAATCATTGTGGAGCGTGAAGGTGAAATTAACGGATGTGCTAGTTCACGGCTCACAATCAACCAACGTCGTTGATATTGTTGGGGTGGAGGATCGATGACCATGATTAAAAAGAGTCAGGAGAGCACTTTTCAAATTTCAGAGATTGAACTCTCTGATAAAGAGAGAGCACATTGAGGTTCCACAATCACTTTGAACTGCCATTATGTGAACAAATTGGTATTGACCAGATCTCGACCATGAGATCTGAGGGATGTTGGAAGATGATCAGACCAGAGCGATGAGCCACAGTGATGCCATCCATGGTGATGTGTATTTAAGATTGATGAGCCACGTACCACCTAGATTCATGCACATCACATACCACATAGAGCCCTTGGAACGTGACATGTGTCATACTGGGAGAGGGAATGTGTCACCCCTGACCCCTCTATGTTTCATCCTCTATTACATGCCCACCTAGCCAACATGGTTGGTGAAGGGGATGGAACTCTGGGAGTGTGGGACTTCGAGAATCTAGACGATTTGGGGTGTAGTATGGTAGAGAGTCCAAAGGGACTCAAAGTGTTGAAGTGTTGGAGTAGATACTATCCATTGGCACAGGGAGGCACGTGGCAGTAGATTTTTAACTCTAGAGAAGAGCCACTCTGGAGGAAATGAAGTGTTGTGCTTTGAAAATCCCTGAAGCTCGAAGTAGCAGAGTATATCTGAGCCATCCATTGGTAAGGACAAGTGTTTCCAGCTCCCGCACTCTGTAGCAGAAGTACTTTGGAAGATTTGAAGAGTAGAGGGTCAAGAACTCCCAAAGGCCAAAGCACCGGATTTCATCATGACTGTTTAATAGAGGAGGACACATGTCAAAATATCCGACACTCTGAAAGTATTTCACTCTGGAGGTTTGTGTGTATGAAGACTCGAGAACTGTCAAAGCCTGAAATCTCGAAGTCAATCAGGGCCATCAAATTATCTGAGGAAACACAAGGTCGAATTGTGAACTTTGGAGATTTTCCACTCCAGAGGATTCACGCAGGGGTTGTCTTGGCGCCTATTGTCTTGGTGTTTGGTCATAGCTCGGGGTCATATGCAAGTGTAGATGGAGGGAAGGGGCTAGTCCTGGAATTCAAATCTGATGGTCGAATGTTGAATTCCATGTTAACCTATGAGTTATCCGAGGACAAAGTCTAGTCATTGTATTTGTTGGTGGATGGATTTCCACCATAGAATTAAGAATGTTGGAAGTTCCCGGATATTGGAGAACTCAAGGAGAAGCATATTGAGTTGGACCCACATGGAAGCCCTATGGCCTTGACCAATGAACACCTGAGGAACTTGGGAGAGGTATATCTGCCAGCTTTGAGCTCAGTTCTGAGAATGGACACCATGTTGGAAAGCTCTGGATGACAAGAATGGGATAGAGTCCCTGAATGAAGGTCTTGATTTCTTAAGAAGAACTAAATTTAGATGCCCCACCATGGGTGTGTTACAAGAAACATAAAAAAATTCCATAAGCTATGGAATGTCTATTTGGCCAAGGCCTATGCAACCACGCTACCCATAATCACTCGATAAAGTTTTCTTGAAAATCAACCTCTTGTTCGGAATTTTCACTATGCCTCATTGAGCAAAACCCTAGTCTTAGAGATCCTGAAAAAAATAATTTTCTGAGAAACAAAATGACAGGGGAGGGGCCCCACTTGTTGAAACCTAGTTCCCTAGATACAATGCAACTAACAATTCATCCATCTGAGTCCCATTTTTATTTTTATCACGAGTTGCAACTCGCCGCCTCAAGCCATTGAAGGACATGTTGGCAAATTGGTCTGGGGGAATAATATCCAAACCGAGCAGCATAACATAGTTCTGTAAGATTCAAAATGTATTTTTATCCAAGGCCCACATGACCATGCTACCCAAAATCAACCAACATAGTTTTCTTGAAAATTGACCTCTTGTTCAGAATTTGCAGTATGCCTCATTGAGAAAAAACCTAGTCTTAAATATATTGCAACAAACACTTTTCTAGCAAAACAAAATGACAACATAGGGGCCCCACTAGCTGAAACCAAGTGCTTTGGATCCAATGAAATCGACGATGCATCCATTCGAGTCTCAGTTTGAGTTTTATTTCTAGTTGCAACTTGAATCCTAAATCCATTTAGGGGCATGTTGATAATAGACCTAGACCTAAACCATGACCATGACATAGACCTAGACCTATACCTAAACCAAGACCTAGACCTAGACCTAGACGAAGACCTATACCTACACCATTACCATGACCTATACCATGACATAAACAATGATCTAGACCATGACCTAGACCATGGCATGGTAAGGCATGACAAGACAAGGCATGACAATGCAAAGTATAGCTATATATCTAGGTCTAGGTATTGAAATGCAAGGAAAGACATGAAAAGGCTAAGCGAAGCTATACATGGCAAGGAAAGGAAAGGTCTAGGTATAGGTCTTGGTCTACATGCTATATCTTGTTATAAAACTTATTGAGTTGAAATATTAGTTTTTATTTCTTTGATTTTAAATAAGGTCTTGAAGTTATGTTTCTTTTCATGAAATCCAAAATAAATTATGCATCAATATATAATGAGACTACACCATAAGTATGGAACATAAACCTATTTATTCACATCCATTTCTATGTAAATCCTATTAATTATGATAATCCATGTTTCAAAACTATGAAGATACCTAAGATATATAAATAAAGAGAGCTTATATTATGACATTGAAATTCTCATGCAAGTATTTTGTCTAAGATAGATGGAATAACAAGTTGTAGAATCACATACTTAATGAATCCTTTGATTGCAATTTTTAAGTATTAAACTTGTTCATTTATTACAAGATTTTTTTTTTTTAAGAAAAAAAAAGGTATGATACATGAATGCCATTGTTTTTTTATTAAATTAAATTGAAAACATATTGTCTCTAACGATAAAAATAACTATATTTTTACAAAAAAATAGTTTTTATGAATATCATAATGAAAGTACCTTTTAGATGAATTGTGGTTAGCCAAGGAAAGGCAAGGAAATGCAAGGCATGGCATGACAGGTCAAGGCAAGGCATAGCATGGAAAGGCAAGGCATGGCATGGAAAGGCAATGTATGTCTTGGCAAGGAAAGGCAAGGCTAAGCATGGCATGGAAAGACAAGACAAGGCATGGAAAGGCATGGCATGGCAAGGAAAGGCAAGGCAATGCAATGCATGGAAAGGCATGGCATGACATGGAAAGGAAATGCATGACATGGCATGGAAATGCATGGCATGACATGGAAAGGAAATGCATGACATGGCATGGAAAGGAAAGTCATGAAAAGGCATCCCATGGAAATACAAGGAATGGCATGGTATAGAAAGGAAATGCAAGGCATGACATGGAAACGAAATGCATGGAATGGAAACGAAAGGAAAGGCATGATAAGGCATCACATAGAAAGACAAGGAATGACATGGTATAGAAAGGAAAATCATGGCATGGAATGGCATGGCAAAGCATGGAATAGAAAGGAAATACAAGGCATGGCATGAAAAGGAAATGCAAGGCATGGCATGGAAAGACAAGATATGGCTTGGAAAGGCAAGTCATGGAATGGTATGACAAGGAATTGTAGATTTTATGAGGTACTATGAGGTTTATGTTTAGGTCTATCTTTGACCTCAAGATGGCTCTAAGTTTTATCTTCAATACTATCATTTCTTGTTGTCTTAGGACAACAAACAATCAAGTACTTTCCACTCACAATTTTGATGGTTAAGTTTCCTTTTGGGGTGCCCTTGCAATTGTTTTATTATCCCAATGTTAGCACATGCAATATACTCAAAACAAATAACACTACGTCTAGATATTTAAAACTCTAAATGTTGATTTACAATTCTAAGCATGCATGAAATGAACACAAGTATTTTTGGTCAACATGACCCTAGATAAACCCCCCCGGGGAAAACCAATTTTGAATGGAAGTATATATAAGTTGTGTCTAAATCATGAGATACAACAAAAAATACAATATGATGGAACCTGCATACAAAGAAATCTCATCTTGAGCCTTACCAAAGGATCCAAGGATATATGCACCCAATCTTAGTGCACCCTCACCCTTTATTTCTCTATCTACTGAAGTGAAGCACCCTTGCTCCCTGAAGCTCTGATGGAGAAACCGTTGCACCACAATGTGATCTTGTGTGCTCCCTCTCCACTGAAAGAATCTTTAAAGCAATTTGACCACTGCAAGACCTCCCTATTATAAGTGCATACTCCTCCAATAAAGAACAACAACCACAAATAATCTAGGCCGTAAGCCTTCATGATCCCTCCATGAAAGGATTCTCCCAAGATATCCTCTCCCAATGCTTCCATTCTCATCTCCTTTCACTTGTCCAAGATCCTTTGGTGAACATACAAGTGAGAATGAGCCTCTCCTTTCCCTATGCACCCCTCTTAAGAAAACATAAGGAAACCTAAAATATGGGTGGATGAGATCATCTCATCCCATCCCTAATCAAGGGTTGATATCTCTCCAAAATAATCTCAACTCAAAACCCACTTTACTCAAGTTTCCATAGTTTCTCTTTATCTCCCTCAATTCACCCACAAAGTGAATTAATAGTCATTTTAGGCTAAAATGAGAAAATTTCACTTTTGACTTAAATCTCCTAAGTCAAAGTGAAATTAGACATAAAGTACATGGTACATAGTACAAAGTATTTCCCACTTGTTCTTAGAGGCTCACAAACACAAGGGGACTACTTTCCAAGGTACCCAAATCTCAACAAGAATGGAAAGTCATGGCATGACATGGCACAACATGTCAAGGCAAGGAAATGCATAATATGGAAAGGCATGGCATGGCATGGCATGGCAAGGAATGACATGGCATGGAAAGGAAAGGCATGGCATGGAAAGGAATGACATGGCATGGAAAGGCAAGGCATGGCATGGCAAGGAATGACATGGCATGGAAAGGCAAGGCATGGAATTCCATGGAAAGGAAAGGCATGACAAGGAAATGCATGGTATAGCATGGCATGGAAAGGCATGGCAAGGAAAGACAATTCTTGGCATGGCATGGCAAGGCAATGCAAGGCATGGAAAGGAAAGGAAAGGCATGGAAAGGCATGGCATGGCATGGAAAGGAAAGGAAATGCAGGTCATGGCATGGAAAGGGAAAGGCATGCATTACATGGCATGGTGAGGCAAGGCATGGAAATGAATGGCATGGAAAGGCAAGGAAAGACATGGCCTGGCAAGGCAAGGAAAGGCATGGAATGACATGTCATGGCATGGCATGGAATGGGAAGGAAAGGCATGGAAAGGCAAGGAAAGACATGGCATGGAAAGAAAATGCAAGGCATGGCATGACAAGGCAAGGAAATAAAAGGCATGAAAAGGAAAGAAAAGGCATGGCATGGAATGACAAGGCAAGGCAATGCAAGGCATGGCATGGTAAGACAAGGAATGGAAAGACATGGCATGGCATGGAAAGGAAAGGCAATGCAAGGCATGAGATGGCATGGCATGGAAAGGGAAATACATGCATGCCGTGGCATGGTGAGGCATGTGATACGAAAATTCTTAGTTGCCAAATTACTCTTTAAACACGCATTTCAACATCTAACTTGATTTAGAATAATTCTTGATCCTATTTGGCAGATTCACTGAACATATGTGAATATTTTACATCTCTAATAATTCATGAAATGATGATACTTTTGTAGAATTATGTGAGAAGACATAGTAAAAAGTAAAAGAACTAAATAATAAAATATTTGATGACGGAGTTCACCTCTCCTAGGCTACATCTCCAAGTTCCCTTCAACAACAATATTGTTCTTCATTAATCGCAAATGTCAAAAATTACAATGAAAATGGACTTACAAAGCCAAATTTTAAGTCACTCTTCTACTCTGCTACTCAAACCCATAAATAGAGTTTACCATTGAATTTTTATCAAAATTATAAGAAAAATGAGTATAAACTAAACCATATTCTGAACTGACTCAATTTCATCCTCTTTATATGCCAAACGATGCACTATGGCTCTCATGCATGGAAATCTAGACTAAGACTTTCATAGACAACATATTAGCACAAAAATAACATCACCATCATGCGCCTCTCAAAAAACTAAGAAAAATGAGTATAAGCAAGGCCATGTTTGGACATGGTGCTCTATGGCATGCAAAATGAGACAACACCATCATGGTTCCACTCCTCGGTATGCATCTGAATGCACTTGTCTGTATCCCTACACAAAAATCTATGCACTCTCATGTCTATTGCCTAGGTATCCATGGTTCGTATTAAATAGGCCAGGAACCCAACCATGGTATGAACTTTGGGTTAACAATGGAATTAACCCAAAACCAAATCTCATGGAATATTTGTAACATGAAGCACCTCAGGCACAATGGTTAGGGCATTGGAATGTGTGGGAGGGGATCACGTGGTCAACTCCCACGAAGCTATCCTTGTTTACTGTTTTATTGCAACCATATGATATATATAGTATGGACCATTTGGATATAGTGGTAGACAATTGTAACCCCCTCCACATTCAATATTGGCATTGGTTATATGTCATGCAAACAAAACCATGGGCCCGGGGATTAACCTTCACCCCCCTCCTTTCTGTTGATTAATAACCCACATCTTAAATAATTTTTTTCCATATAATCATTAAGTCACATGGTATGGTACAATGCTAAGTCATTGGATTGTTGTATGGGAGGTCAAGAGTTTGACTCCAGTTGAGCTCATAACAATTTTGATAAACCATAGCTGTGAGAGGCCAATGGGAGGCTTCCACATGATGGTCTCCCATTGGTCCATCTGTAAATGTACGATTTCCCTGTCACCTTTCCAAATCAGTTTTATAGACGTCACCTTTCCAAATTAGTTTTATAGATGTGTATGAATGTGCCACATGTCACCCTTCCAGTGGTGTCACATGTCACCCCCTTTCTTTGAATTTTTGACCTTTGGACCTCTTTGACCAAAACTTTGACTGCCCATATATTTTTCATAAGAATTATGTTTGAGGCGATTTTTGCACTGTTGGAAATATCTTGTTGAGCTCTATGCAATGAAGTCATTTTAGAGAAAATTTGAGACGATCAAATTTTGAGTATTTATAGATCCTCCTGGACCTCTTTGAGTGTTCTGGATCCTCCTATATCACACCTTCCCAATGAAGAACTTTTGGACCTCCAAAAGTATATATATTTCAACAACTTAGTGATGATAACTCTTAATCACTCTTCCACCTTACTGCAATGCTCTTATTCAATAACTTAGTTTTGATGAAGCTTCTTCACTCTTCCACCTTGTTGAATATTTTCAAACTAATTTCTTATCTTAGGCTTATTCATTTTGGATCTTCCATCTAGGATCTTGGATCTTGGATACATATTCTTTTTCTAGATCAATGTTCTTCTGTCTGATTCTATGAAACATGGCTCTTACTCTAGCTCTTGGAAATAGCTCTGACTCTGGCCCTTGCTTACGACTACTACCTCTAGTTTCAGGATATAAATATAGCTTTGGTTCTATCTCATTGCTCATGGATATTGGTTTCAGTTTAGATCTAGCTCTGGTTCTGGCTCATTATTTCCTTCATGATAAAAGTCTTCTCACTAACTCTCTACTCTAAAATATCCAAATCTGAATCATGTACTCAACATCCACTCCCATCTCCTTCTCTGTTGAAGATAGTCTACCTCGAAAATCATGAAAACCAAGTCGAATGTTGATCTATGCCTTACCCATCTAGATTAACCATTCTTGTACAGTTGATGTATCTGTAGGAGTCTCTAAATGAATTCCCTGTTCATTTCCTCTCTCTTTCCCTGAAAGAAACTCTAAACATGTTCTCCACAAATGTTTGTACCACTTGACTTGCTTCTGCTCAAGGTATACATCTACATGAACATGGAATAACATCTTGGAGATGTTTATAGCATACATATTTACAAAATATTTACCTCTTATCTGTACAAATAAGACTATTTCTTTACCAACTCTAGGAAGATTTGCATAACTTTGATTCTTTTCTCACTCTCAATCTACATGTTCCAATTGCCTACACTCTTCCATTCCTTTACCATCGATACTTCAAAATAAGAATGTTATTACATAGACAATTTGATCTGTATGCAATTCATTAGTTGATAATAAAAAAAATAAACTATTGTCTTCACTTTTGTCGAAGGACTTTAGAAGTCCTTATAAGATTCATCTCTCTCAAATTATATAAAAATTGGCTATATAGAGATCCCTATAATATTCCTCTCACTCTTGAAATTATCTAAGGAGTGAATAAAAATTCCTTTAATACAACAATATAAATAGACTTATAAAAGGCATTTATATATGCATATTATTTTTGTTTAATTACAAATATACATATTTAAAATATTTTTCCAAAATGAAATCTTTTCTGATAGGTGGCTTCTTCATGGACTCATTCTTCCCTTAATAATGGAAGTAGTTTGACAACTTCCTCTCTTCGACAATGCCTCTAACACTGATGTTGAATCTAATATTGAATTTGACACCGAATCCAAGAAACCATTGAACCCAATTATATGTCTTCCCAGTAACCTATACAACCTCTCCTTTCAAATACAAACCACTACTCTGATGTCCTAAGTAGCTTCCTTTGAATACACAAGTACATTTCCATCCTAGAATTCAACTACATATCCTTCATATTTGAAATCTACAATTGAGAGTAGGTTTACTTTCTATTCCCATAAATCCTTCGGACTCAAGCTGGAATCTTACATATCCAAATCCTCTTATTGCTTGTCTAGTGTTAATTTCAGATTCTACATAGAAATATGTGTCGATCTATGAGAAAGTAAGGAATACCAATCTCATTCCTGTCATGTGGCGAGATGAGCCACTATCCATGAACCATACCTCTATGTCTTTATACATTACATTTTTAAGACCAACCATTAAGAAGTGTTCTTTCTTGAATCTTTTAACAAGACTATTAACTTCACTTGAGGTTGCTACTTGTCTTCTTGTAAGTGTCCTTCCATATTCCTGGTTCTGCATCGGACATAAGTTTGGATAAAGTGTCCAACACTTCTCTATATGATGTCCACTCTTACCATAATAAGAGAATAGTTTATTGTTCCCATCTTGGAACTAAAATCTCTTCTTGTCATTCCCTCTTTTCTTTTGTCTTGGAAAATGACCTTTTCTTTTAGAATTCTTCTTGGATGAATTTTCTTGCAAGGATTGTATTCTTCAAAATTTCTCCATATTATTGTTACTAGTTCCACAAGAAGCACTTGGATACATACCCCATAAAATCACACCAGTGTTAATATTGGGAAACACCTTCATTCCCTCTTTAAAATGCACATCTCTTCTCAGAGATGTCGTGTATCTATTACCTTTCCCTGGGATGGAAGGTAAGACTAACTTCCTATGAAGGACCTCTTCATTTGAAGTTCTCACTAATTTAGCCTTCCTTGAGAATTCTCCATCTTGACAGGAAGAAAAAGAATATGATGAATTATCTTCCTCGACTATTATCAGTAAACCTTTTGTAGGAGATAGTTTCTCTTGCATAGGAGAATTTTCATTCTTTACTTTCCCAACTTCATAGAATGGTTCCAATATTTGGTCTCTAGCCTACAAATTCCTTTCCAATTCATGAAAAATACCTCTATGGAATTCTTCATGACATATCAATGGATCGTGAAGCTCCTGCTTCTCCTCCTCAAGAGATTGTAGTTGCATTCTTAATTCAGAATTCTCCTTTTTAATTTGCCAGTTAATGTCCTTCTAGAACCTTAAATTCATGAGAGATTTACTCATGTTGTTCTATGAAACAAGGGATCTATGCTAGGATTCTTAAAACACTTTCACCAATTTGAGTCTTGGGCCTTGTCACATCAACTTGAAAATAATTGTCAAAAACCATCTCTGATACCAACCTGATCCGAAAATACTTAGATGCAAAATTATTATTTAAACACACATTTGAACATCTAAATTGATTCAGAATAATTATTGATCTTATTTAACAGACTTGCATAACATATATGAATATTTTTCTTATCCCAAACTTGATGAAATGATGACAATTATGTAGAATTATGTGAGGTGACACAACAAAAAATAAAGGAAATAAATAAGAAAATATTTGATGATGGAGTTCACCTCTCCTAGGATACATCTTCGATTCCCCTTAAACAACACGATTGTTCTTCATTAATCTAAAATATCAAAAAATTATAAGGAAAATGGACTTACAAAGCCAATTTTTAAGTCACTCTTTTATTCTGCTACTCACACCCAGAAATAGAGTTTACCATAGAATTCCTCTCCAAATTATAAGAAAAATGAATATAAACTTGACCATATTCTGAACTGACTCAATTTCATCCTCTTTACACGCCAAACGATGCACTGTGGCTCTCATACATGACAATCTAGACTAAGAATTCTATAGATAACATCTTAGCACAAAAATAACATCACCATCATGCCCCTCTCGAGAAATTGAGAAAAATGAGTATAAAAAAGACTATGTTTGGACATGGTTCTCTATGGCATGCAAAACAAGACAACACCATCATGGTTCCACTCCTTAGTATGCATCCCAATGCACTTGTTCGTACCCCTGCATGTAAATCTATGCACTTTCATGTCTTCTACCTCGAGATTCGTGCCTAATCTTAAATAGGCTAGGGACTTGATCGTGGCCCAAAGTTCGGGTTAATGGTAGCATTAACTCAAAAACAAATACAGTGGAATCTTCGTAACATAAGGCGCCTTTGGAGTAGTGGTTAGGGAATTGGAATTTTTGGGAGGAGGTCAAGGGGTCGACTCCCACCTCTCCCCATTTGGCATTTTATTGCAACCATATGATTTATATAATATGGATCATTTGGATATAGTGGAAGATAGTTGTAATCCCCTCTACGAATATTGGCATTGGTTATATGGCATACAAAAAAACCATGGGTCGAGGGCTTAGCCCCCATCCCCCCTTTCCACCAATTAACAACCCACAAATTAAATAAAAGTTTTTCCATATGATTGTTTAGTCACATGGTATGGTACAATGGTATGTCATTCGATTGTTGTATGGGAGGTTAAGGGTTCGACTCCAATATACCTCATAAAATTTTTGATAAACCATAGCCGTGAGAGGTGAATGGGAGACTGTCATGTGGTGGTCTCTCATTGGTCCACCTATACTTTCATGATTTCCCTATCACCTTTCCAACTCAGTTGTACGAACATGTATGCATGTGTCGTGTGTCACCTTTCTAGTGGTGCCACGTGTCACCCCCTTTCTTTGAATTTTTGACATTTTACCCTATTTAACCAAAACTTTAATTGGCCACATATTTTGTATACAAAATATATTTGAGGAAAATTTTCGTCCATTAGAAATCTCTTTCGAATCTCTATAGAATGAATTCATTTTCGAGAACATTTGAGACAATCCAATTTTGAGCATTTATGGATCCTCCTGGACCTCTTTGAGTGTTTTGGATCCTCCTGGATCAACATGGCATGGCATGGCAAGACAAGTCATGGAAATACATGGAAAGCAAATGCAAGACATGACATTGTAAGGTAATGCAAAGCATGGCAAGGCATGGCATGGAAATACAAGGCAAGGCAATGCAAGGCATGACATGGCATGGCAATGAAAGACATGTCAAGGAAAGGAAAGGAAAGGCAAGTCATGGCATTGCATGGCATGGAAAGACATCCTGCACATTCATCCATGGATTTGTCTTCCTTGGAATTCATAAATGTGGAGTGGTTGCATGCATGCACATTCTTTGAGGGAACCTTCCATGTGGACACTTGGCATTTGAATTGGCTTGATTCCTATTTTTGGTAGTGTGTCCCCTTCATGATAATTATTTTGTGCATACTACTACTATTTTTAGATGAGGGTGAATTGATTTGGAGAGGCTAATGTCCACATGTTGTAACATGCTCAACTATGGATAAAGGAGAGATCTAACTAATTCATTATTATAATATTTATTTGACTTGTCATGGTGTTAGTTAGAAAATAATAATATTTTATTGTATAAGAGTAGAGACTCACTCTATAAATAAGAGTTCCCTCTTTCCATTGTAAAGGGAGGAGAATTTCGGTATATATGATCTCTCCTCTTGGGATACAATGTAAAACATTTTGGAAAGCTTCATGGAGAATTTGAGGTATATTTTCATTTGATGTCAGACTTTATTATGCAATGACACTCATAGATTATGTGTTGATTTTTTATTAAGAAACCCTTGTCACATGTTGTGATTTCCATTATAATGAACCATGCTTCATTTGGGATAAAGTAATGTGAGGTTTCAACTCTCTTATTTCTGTTGTGATTATGTTAACCTACATTATTGTTATTATTGGTTTCTAGAGTCTTAATCAGGATGGATCTTCATCCTTTTGTCAAATTTAGGTGATGAGAACCATTAATTGCATATGGATTTAGCACTTAGCAATCATTTCCGCCACAATATATTCATTAATGCATAACACGAGTATTTATAATAACTTTAGAAAAAAATGAACTATTCTTTCTTACATAGATTTCATTAACACTTTCAAAGGTAATTAATCAAATTAAATAGATTCATACATTCATACA